>JABSTT010005533.1:0-17573 GCA_013339685.2 Hyalomma asiaticum | reverse complement strand
TTCCTTGACAATTCGGGAGATTTTACGAGAAGAATTGCTTCGACATCGTGAGATTTCTCACTGTCCCGGTGATTTTGAAGACAGCTATGCGAGAGAATCCAAACGTATGCGAGCTTCGGCAAGTGCGGCCCTATGGCAACCATCAGTTAAAGTAGCAGAAGCCAATGAACATCGAGCGCGACTGCGATCTGGATTCTCAGGATGGACGCGCTCCAATTTCGAACGGCGCTTGAATTCAATCTCCTCGTCTTTCTCGACAGGCGTCCCCTGACTGCAGTATCCGAGAAGAGCGGCGCTACTACCCTATGCCTGCAGAGAGGACTGGTTGTTATGAGCAGTCACGTATGTTTCGGCCTTTTCCAGTGTGCTAAAGCTGTGGCGTCGCTGGGCACATCTCGCGATTTTGCAGTAGTCGCTCGTCATACCAGCGAGAGCCCTCGCTCGATTCTTACGCAGGGAACAGACGGCCGCTGAGCAGGGAACAGACGGCCTTTCGACCGCCTGTTCCCTGCTCAACGGCCTGCACACATGCCAACACGTGTAAAGTACCCCTCAGCGGCCTCTTACCTAAGCTTAACGCCGCCACCAGCTCTAGGTGTCCCACGGTCTCCATCGCCGCGCGTACGCATGCGGTCACAGCCGCCGGAAAACTAGTTGGTGGGGCCAACGGGGGTGAGGCCGCACGACGCCAGGCATTTCCGACAGATACACCCCCGTCAGCTTATTGCTCAGGAACAAAGTTTATGTACTTGTTGATGGAGTAGCTTCAATGCACTTGTGGATACTCGGGCGATGATCTCGGTCATCAGTGCGAGTTTTAAGAACATTTTGGGTCTGAAAGTGATGTTTTCTCCGACTCACGGTTCGACATTCCGTGGTGTGAGTGGAGATACATTGTGTCCTGTGTGTGTTTGTACCGCGGACGTCTTTTTCTGCAGTGAAGTGTTTCCCACGAAATTCGCAGTTATAAACAATGCACGCATGACGTTAGTTTGGGTCTTGATTTTTTGAGCGAATGTGGAGCAATGTGGAATGTAGAATGAGCGAATGTGGAGCAACTGTGGAATGTAGAAGCGGTAAGCTCTCCGTGCACAGTATACTTGCCCAGCTGCGCTCTTCGAGAATTCACCGGTGTGGGGTGCGCCCCGTTGCTCTCGTTCTAGAGTAGTTTTGACCACCTGGAATTGTTTAGCATGCACCTAAATCTATGTACACTGTTTTCTACATTACGCCGCCATCCAATAGCGGACGCCGTGGCCAGGATTGTATCCCGTGACGTCGAGCTGCAAACCAGAACCTATAGCCGCTATAAGCTCTTCCACGCGTGTATTCGGTGTAGTCATCTCTTTATTAATTTGTGTTTTAGGTCACAAGCCCCTTATGAGCCCCGGTTTGTCGGCGTCTAATGTCATCGTGGTCAAGCTTACAAAGAAGTACTGAAAACAAGACAAGCACAAATCCACAATTGATCGATATAGTGTGTGATCGACAATTGATCGACATTTCCGCGATACAGAATAATTTAAGAAACAGAAATCATTATTACCTAATCGCATTAACAGCAATTCTTTAAAATCACTTCAGACACGAGAGCCCTATACATCACGATAACTTTTTCTTGGACTATTTTGCAGCTCCACAGCTGGAAAGAAATGGAAAGAGGAAGGCTTCTTGAAGTAGAGATTCTGGGCAGAAGTCGAGAGAAAGCCGCGCGGGAAATGCTTGAGGCCCATCATGTTTGTATCAGAGGCAAAAGCTGCGCTAGCCTGACGTCTGTGTCACTACATGACGCGGAAAAGGAGTTACTAAGCTTCCCTGTTGCTTGGTAACTCGCGTTTATCGGTTTGTCACGCTGGCTTCGTCACGCTGTCACGCCGGAGTGTGTGCGCACATGTATAAGTACCTGTTGTGAGCGTGAAAATTTAGTTGGAGGTGTGGTGCCCTCTTTGACTTCTCTCTTCCTCTTTCGTATTTTTCCCCCCAAGCGTTGCGCCACAGAATAATAGTTTAATATCACACATATATAATGTCACACATATATACATTAGCTGTCTGCACTGTCCCCAGGATCTGCCAGTACTTTCCGTCGACAAGGCAAAATAAGTGCATAATTGATCAAAACCAGTTCAGCGCAGCGATTGATGTGTCCCTTCAGGAAACATCGGCGCCTGACTGCTTCGCACTTCCCTCTTTTTCGGTTCATGGCCGATCCCCTAGAGTGGGTTGCGCCAAGGTATCCAAGGACCAACTAACCAACCAACCAACTTCCCCAGGTTTCACGTTAGTGGAACTGCTTCTGAGCCTTTGGTTCCAGTATTTCTGTAGGTTAAATAAGCGTGGTAACCTACCCCAGTAACGTCGACTCGAGTGCACCTCGAACGTCCGTATGACTGATATCCCAACAGTGGTTTGGGGTTGGACGGGAGATTTCACAGAACAGCGTGTAGAAGATGGCGGGCCATTTTTGTTGCTGTACTAGGTGGGTAACTCTAGCTTCCTAGTGTAGCTTCGTGACGTGGCCAAACGCGATGGCAAACCGGCCTCCGGAGCACACGTTCGTAATGAAATCGAACGCTTTATTCCATTTTCGCGAGCGGGACCGTTCGTTTCCGGTTTCCGGGTAAGGATACGGCTGGGAGGAAACCAAGGAGGCTTTGATGTTTATTTACTGACACATTTAGTACTGCTGCTTCCTCCATTTACTTCCTGGTCTTAACGCAAGCGTTTCTGCGCAGTTCTTTTTCAGGGGACGGCGCCCCTGCGCAAACAATCCATTTTACGATTTGCTCTACTCCGTTTCTGGTACTTCTCACTTTCAAAATGATGACGTACACGGTGATGTCATGTCGGCAGGCCTCGCGGTGCTAGTACAGCAACAAAAGTCACCCTCCATCTTCTACAAGCTGTTGTTCCATCACGATATCTTCCGTTTCCGAAAATATTTGGTGCCAATAGATTCTTTTCTCGTTATAAAATAGTTTTTTGCAGCCATGGTTTTTAAATGCGAAGCATTTCAGGCTCTCATAATTTGTCAGGAGTGTCACAAAACTATCATCATCATTAATTCAGGTCCGCAAGAGTGTGCGTGCACTTCTATGTTATGCCCAATGTGCGGCGTTCGCACGCGCGCTTCTTTGTTCTCTTGCGTTCATGCCAGCAGCCCGCTACTACACTGGCAAAACTGCGGCTGGCGGGCAATCGCGTTCAAGCAGAAGGCAAAGAAGACAAAGACAGCGTGGTGTGAGGGGATTTGTGCGGTGCACAGCGTCTTACAGAGCTACGTGTTTATGCAAAGTGTAGTATAGCAAAGGTCGGACATCGTGTGGTTAAGACCTGGGCCTCCCTCCTTTCTTCTCGTTGTCCCTTTAATTCCCCCACCCCCTGAGTGCTTCGGTTGAGGTGTCCTCACTGAGAGACAGTTACCGCGCACTCTGCACCCTATTTTCTTCACTTCTTTAACTAGAATCTTTATCTCTCTATAGCAAAGGGGCGGGACGGCGTCAAGCCGAGTACACATATGCCGTGTCTGCCACCGTCTGTGGTTCGGCGCGAACGTGTTTACGCTCAGCTAGGTGTGAAATTTTGGAAGCGTTTGCTTGGCCCCGCACTGCTTAGCGAGGCACTCCCCGAAGCCTCCGATCACGAAGATTTGCGGGTGTGCTGGAGACAAACCCGGAGAAGCCAAGCGCTCATCAGCTTCGCTAGCCGTGTGCTTCACTACTTTTGTTTGTAAATTAGCATAAGTTTTGCGTTTGTCTTGTAAAAAATACCTTTTCTACAACGGTCATTATCTTTACCGACGTTTGCTAGCCTGTTCCATTTTCGGCAGTCGAGTCCTCGCCATGATTGTACCAGGGTTATTGTGCTCGGCTGCTGACCCGAATGATGCCCATTCATTCCCGACCGCAGATGTTCACATTTTCGGTGGAGACGAAAAAGCTAGAAGTCCGTGTACTCTGTGATGTCCGTACATATTAAAGAACGTGAGGTAGTCAAGATTTCTGCAGCGTTAACTTACGGCATGCCTCATAACCACATCGCGGCTCTGGCGCATAAAAATGAAGCAATTAATACTGGATTCATCCGCATTTCGAGATCAAGCGAGCAATCAGGCAAAAGTAGTAAGGTGGACCTTATATGTTCTAAACTGTTCACGTTATCGCGGCCTTGCTTTTAACACAGAAGGCAACCCCTACGATCTGTTGTACTTAGTGGGAGATAAATTCTTTCTTCAATGTGTTTTATTTGCCCCGTACATTGATCGTGACATGTTAGTAACTTTAGTCAGTTGTCCCTTATCTGCAGTACATTGTTGAGAATATGAGTGATTGCAAAATTTTTATAGCTGTGGCATTTGCGATTTTATGCTTCTTTCGGATCACTGCACTCTACATGGTGTTATTTTTTTTTAATGCAGTGATCTAATGTTTGGCTTCTCTTGGACTGTTTAACGTAGCTTTGCTCGTTACGATACTGCAAGTTCCCTACGTTCATTGTGGTGTTATTTTCGATATATGTGTCCGTATGAAATGCAATAAAGGAAACGTTTGTGTGAGTAAAGCGACAAGGTAAGAACTTCTAATAACGGCTTGAGTGGAACATAACTAAAGGTGTCTAGCGTGCCGCATTATTACTAATATTGCTTGGGCAAGCAAATAATCGTGCGTGAGCCTTGTCCCCGAAAAGATTACACACATAAAGCCGGTGGCCCAAACATAACGAGGAGCACCGGGACACGCAACCCGCTCCCACTTCACGTACGTATATCAGTGTAAGCCAGCTCGACACGGAGATCAACTAACGCGTGGACACGGGAAACAGACAGAACCTTAGGCACACACTTTTCCGAGCAGTGCTTGACAAGCACCTTTGCCGGACATTGCCAAGCCGGGCACGTAAAACGAATCAGCCCCCTGCTTCCGTGTCATCCTGGATTTCGGCCATCCTCCGCCACCACACTTCCTGGAAACATCGGAGATGAGCTCGAGAGGGCGGCTTAGCGGCAGCTAAACCCGACTCGCTTGTCTTCGTGGTGTCGTCTTTTGCGCGGACAGCGCTTCGTCTTATGCGGGTCGGATATGATAGCCCCGATTAGACGCGTACGCGAGGGCGAACCCTTTGTCTTACACGTCCGCCCAGCGTCTTCCGGGAACACGATGCTGCAAGGTTCCTACGTTCATTGTGGTGTTTCTGTTTTTCTATAAGTACGCCCGTATGAAATGCAATAAAGGAGACGTTTGTGTTAGCTACTGTAGGGAGCCATTCTTCAAAGGCGGATATTGCCTGAGAGTCTATGCTCGTCGAGTGGTAATCTCCGTAGCATCTGAGCGTCATTCCTTGTGCCCCGTTTATTTACCACTGCAGCAACGTCCTGCATCTACCACACTTGCCTTGAAGCTTATTGCCTACAGACAGCCTTCCAAAGTGACCCCAGTAAAGTGCGTGAGAGTGTTCTCTGATCAAAACGTAAAGAAATCTGTAGAATTAATCTCTGGTAAGCGGTGGGCTGAGGTGACTGCAAATGCTGATGCGAACACAGCTGATGACATTTTTATATCCACATATGTGCGGTTACACGACAGATACTTCCCACTTGCGAATTATAAAAAAAACCAAAAGGCAAGGAAGCCTTGGATATCCCGTGACCTCTATAACATAATTAAATTGTGCAATAAGCTTTTTCCAAGCTTTTCCGATAAGCAGAAGTGAAGATGGCTTTCGGATGTTGAAGTATGAAGGAAATAAATTCGGATATCAAACGCGCCAAGAATAATATTTTATGAACAAGTTTGCGGCTGCTACGAGAAACTCACATGTAATGTGGAGGATGGTCAGTGAGTTAAAGAAATTTCCCATAGCAAAAAAAAAAAAAAAGATTACATTTCAGTGTAGCGGGCTGTCAGATGTTCAATGAGAGAGTACATTCAACTCGCACTTTATACATTCTGGCTTATTGTCACAAATTGGCTTCCCAGTAGCTTGCACGTAATATATATCACATCAGTCTTCTTTTACAGTGTTCTTGGCGGCCACAAATCAGCGCGAAATACAGACCATCATGTCATCGTTAAAAGATAATTCAGCAGCTGGAACAGACGATGCGAAGGTGAAGCCACCGAAAACTGTCAGCGAATTCATTAGCACGCTTCTTACACATATCTGCAATTTGATTCTTTCCAACGGTTATTTGCCAGATAAGATGAAACTGGAACGGGTGACTGTCATTCATAAGGGTGGTTCAGTTATAGATATGAATAACCAAAGGCCAATCTCGGTGCTTTCTGTTTTGGCAAAAATTGCGGAGCACCTAATAAACAGAAGACTCAGAAGGTTCCTAAATGCAGAACAAATAATACCACATGCGCAGTATTGTTTCTGTAAGAGGAAATCATCAGAACTTGCTTTACTTAAAATAAAAGAGAAAATTTTGGACAACATTGAAAACCAAATGCTAAATCTTGGAACCTTTCTCGACTTTCGAAAGGCATTGTTGCGTGCAATATGACGTACTTTTTGAAAAATTGCCGATTTATGGATTTCGTGCTGTTGGGTTATCTCTGATGAAAAGTTATTTAATGAGAAGGACACAATACACAACAATACATGGTGTTAATTCCCAGGTTTGCAACATTAAATATGGCGCGCCATAAGGACCTGCGTTAGGGCCGAGCTTAGTTTTGTTGTACATTAACGACATCTTAAATGTTCAAAGCTATATACTCCTATACTGTGCTATACGCCCTATGGCACTTGCGTCTTTTTCTCAGGGAAGGTAGCACAGCATCTTTTTGAACAAAATAACATGTCATTGCAGCAATTAGACATGTGGCTAAACGCAAACAAGCTTCAGCTAAACGTTAATAAAACTAAATATTCACATTTTTAAATCAGAAGGAACGATGATTCATTCTTACTATCAGATGCAATTTCAAAACGCGAAGATCGAACAGGCAAAAACAGCTAATATTTTCGGGCTCATATTCCATAAAAATATGTCGTGGTCGCCGAATGTAGATTCTCCCAAAAGATAAAGTGTTACTCATGCTGTAGGGGCGCTAAACAGGTTAAGATATTTATTACTGACTAGCGTGAAACGCAACACTTGTAATGCACTCGTTCCTTGTCGATTAACATACTCTCTTTTAGTCTGGTCGACCACTACAACCCAGTTTATCATCACTTCAAACACTGCAAAACAGTGCACTACGTGCAATAGGAAACTTGGGACGTATTGAAAGCACCAGAATATTCTATAGCAAATACAAAATATTAACATGAAAACTATGCACGCATTAACTACTCCTCGAAATATCCCGGCTATATTACACAGACAAACCTTCTTTCGAAAGAAAATATCAGGTAATAACGACGGGATACAGTTCCAGGAATAAGCCGGCAATTACACCACGTAGTAGAACCATACATCGGGAGCAAACGCTCGCACGTGCAAATTCCTAATATCCTAAACGACTGTCCAGTAACCACACACCTCTTACATTCTACAACTTCCACGCAAGCTTTTACAAAAATGGCCAGGGCTGTATAACTTGCAAAAGAAACCTAAATTAGGTTACCAGGTTACTCTTGCTTTGTGCTGTGGTACAAGTGTTTGTCAGATTATGTACTCATTCTTTTTGATTACCTGTCTTCTTTAATTTGAACTTTGTTTGCCACTCCTTGGCGTTCTTTTTGTTGTGTCGTTGCTCCTAAACCATGTGAAGTTGTACTCGCTTTTCATTCTTTGTTTTGTATTGTTTAAATGCTATTCGCATACTGTTTTAGTGCTGCTGCTGCCGCTGTATGGGTGGCACGGCGCAGTCAGGCAATATTTGCCTTTAGCCGTGTCCTCTAGCGTAATCTCTCGTGTTGTCTTAAATAAATAAATAAATAAATAAATAAATAAATAAATAAAATTGGGGGACCCTTAAGCTTCGCCTTTAAGAGTTGAACGCGATAGCGAAATCCTGCCCCTAGTGTGCACTTCAACTACTCAGTGCATACTTGTTAATGTGTGTTGTTACACACACACAGACACAGACACACACACACACGCTCGCGCGACATATCTATAGTAATGGTATAGGTTTTCGATCTATTTAATAGCACTTTTATATCAACTTCATGAAAATATTGTACAGGGATGTAGTCACATGGTCCTGTATTATGAACTGCGCGTAGGCGTGACACTTTTATTCGTAAATGGTCACATTCTGTCGTCCTTCTTGCGTTAACTATCTGGCAGCTGTTCGATTTGTTCTTCTGGAGACCTCTTCCGGTCAACCGCAACAAGCATCGCCTTATGATCGGTGAAATGGCAAACAGCACATTATCTAATGTTTGCTGTTTGCTTGATATATATTTTCGCTGTCCTAGAACGGCGGAACCATATAGGCTCTGCTGTAGTCACATGGCCTCCGAGATGGTGGGTGCGCCCGCCGTCTCGGAGGCCATGGTAGTCGAGCCATGTTTTTCACAATGTCTCACAGATGGCAGCACATTATATAATGTTTGCTGTTTGCTTGATATGCTCAATAAAGTTTATTACTCCTACAAATCGCCGAATGAGCCTACAAATCGCCGAATGGGCTCATTCTCGTCGTGACCCCTGCCGAACAAAATGCGTTAAGGAGACTCCTTCAACTACCTGACATTTATGTGTTTATTTCCGGGGCAGTTCCAAGTAACATCGTGGCTTTGTGGTAGGACACTGCTTGCCACGTAAACGGCCCGGGTTCGTATTGATTATTTTATTTGCATCTTTCTCGGTTTTTCGGTCACGGACGATTTTTCGCTCATGTAGAGACGCCGACACTGACGATGGTATTTCTGCGAAACGAGCTCTCTAACGCTATCGCATTAATAAATAAATAAATAAATGTCGCGGTGGCCCATCGCTTCTCTCTTCTCTTTCGATGTGACACAATTCAAATGCCTGCCTTCCTTCTAGGTGCGCACAACAATGCCCACAATTGCAAGCATCCGGAACCTCACAGGGATATCAAGCGTTTCATCGTTGCTTCATTGTCGTGTTTATTGTTTCCACCAAAGACACAATAAACTTCTCTGCCACTTAGTTTCAAAGTACTCTGGAATGACGAAAAGAATGCTGAGCAAGTCGTTCTGCAACAAAACGCACGAAACAGTAAACGTATGAGTTGATGGATATCTAGAGCTTTACGTCCTGAAACCACGAAATGATCATGAGAAACGTCGTAGTTGAGGGCTCCAGCAATATTCACCACCTGGGGTTATTTAACGTGCGCTGACACTGCATAGTACAAGAGCTTCAACATTTCACCTCTATTGAAACCCAGTCGCCGCAGCCGGGATTTCATCCCGCTATCTTCGTGTCAGCAGCCAAGTGCCATAGCCACTAGACCACCGTGGCAAGGCAAATGTATAAATTTGTGAAAAAATGATACTCAGGAAAGGAGCAACAGTGATAAAAAAGTAGCCTTTCGTGTGAAGATGGTGTAAGGTATTAAGCTAAAACATAAACAAGGTAACGTTATCAATAATTTCAACGAAATAGTAAAGGTCGCATAAGATTTCTACTCGGAACTGTACAGCTCTCAGACAGACCATACAACCTTAAAAGAAATAGAATCAGAGGAAGATACTGAAATTCCATGACGAAGTCAAAAAAGCTGCTAAAGGCATGGCCCGCGGTAAAGCAGCCGGTGAAGATGGTATAACAGCCGACTTGATCAAAGACGGAGGAGATGTTGTACTTGAAAAACTTGCATCGCTCTTCACGAAATGTGTCAAGACATGTAGTATACCGCGCAGTTGGAAAAATGCTAATATAATCCTTATCCACAAGAAAGGTGACATAAAGTAGTTAAAGAATTACAGACCAATTAGCACACTCCCAGTAATATACAAGCTATTTACAAAAGTAATTTCTACAAGGATAAGAGAAACCCTCGACTTTAACCAACCGAGAGAACAAGCTGGTTTTAGGAAAGGTTACTCGACAATGGACCACAGCCACGCTATCAACCTAGTAATTGAGAAGTACGCCGAATATAACAAACCTCTTTATATGGCGTTTATCGACAACGAGAAAGCATTTGACTCCATAGAAATACAAGCAGTTATAGAAGCTCTACGACGACAAGGGGTACCTGGCGTATACGTGAAAATCATAAACAACATATACAAAGATTGCACAGCCACACTACTCCTACATGAGAAAAGCAGAGAAATCCCGATCGAGAGAGGTGTGAGACAGGGAGATACGATATCCCCGATGCTATTCACTGCATGTTTAGAGGAAATCTTTAAACGCCTAGACTGGGAAGAAAAGGGCATTCGAATAGATGGAGAATATCTCAGCAATTTAAGATTTGCAGACGACATTGTACTCTTTAGCAATGATGGAGACGAACTACAAAACATGATTAATGACCTAAACAGGGAAAGTATTAAAATTGGGTTAAAAATGAATAGGCAAAAGACAAAAGTTATGCTCAATAGCCTAGCTAAGGAACAGGAATTTACAATCGACAATGAACCCTTACAATGTGTAAACGAATATGTATACCTGGGACAGTTAATAACAGGAACTCCCAACCACGAAAAAGAAATTCTCCGTAGAATAAGGATGGGCTGGAGCGCATTCGGAAGGAATTACGAAATCATGACTGGAAACTTACCGCTCTCACTAAAGCGCAAACTATTCAATCACTGTATCCTCCCAGTACTAACGTACGGTGCAGAAACGTGGAGGATAACTAAAGGACTAGAGATGAAACTAAGGAGCGCGCAACGTGCAATGGAAAGAAAAATGATAGGGGTAACGCTAAGAGATAAAAAACGAGCGGAATGGATCAGAGAACAGACAGGAGTAGCCGATATTATTATATCACTTAAAAGAAAGAAGTGGACCTGGGCAGGACATGTCATGAGGAGAACAGATAACAGATGGACAGTAAGAGCAACGGAATGGATACCAAGAGAGGGAAAACGCAACAGAGGCAGGCAAAGGGTTAGATGTAGCGATGAAATTAAAAAGTTTGCGGGCGTAAAGTGGAACCAACTCGCTCAGGAGAGGGTGGAGTGGAAATCGATGGGAGAGGCCTTCGTCCTGCAGTGGACCTAAATAGGATGATGATGATGATGATGATGATGATGATGATGATGATGATGAAAAAGCATTACCAAGACAGGAAGATGTAATATCCACAGTGCTCGGCGCATTCCCCAAAAAACTTACTTTACTTGAATCATCTACCTGAAAGTTATGTCACCTCTCATTTTAGCGTTAGTTGTTTTAGAGCTCTCAAGTGATTGTGACATGTTCCTCGAGGTTTTCAAGAAAGCTCATACTGAGAGTTGGAGCTTGCTGAGCCAGTTTAATACCGACACATGAGAAAAACTGTCCAAGTGATAGGAAGCAAAACATTAGTCTGCGAGACCTCGTGGAAACAGTTCAAACGTACTAGCTTTGGCGACAACATCGGCCACGACATACACGGTGCGGCAACCCTGTTCCCTCGCACCTTAGCGCCCTCCGGAAGGCAATGAGCTGACTGTAGCACTGCCATTGGCACCGTCAACCTTAGCAGCGACAATCGCGTCCACCAATTTCCGTGGCTTCACGAAAGGTTCGGACATGTCGAGGCCATGGCCATAGGGCGGGTCTTGACGTTCAAGGTACGAGATGACCGCTACTGCGCTCTCATCGGCTAGGTAGGGTGGACAGTCGATGGGCTTCGGCGAGTGTCTTCCCCGGTGGGGGCCCCTCTCTTTTCACCGAAGGTCGTGCGGGATCTCGCGTTGTCCTCCGGGCACACCGATGAGCACACGGGCCGCAACGAAGCCGAGGCCGGCAAAGAGGAGGCCTATCATGCAGTACTGCAGCGGGTTCCCGGTGCCGCCCCGAAGTCGTACGGCATAGGCGTCGGTCAGGAGAAGCGGCTGCTGATCCCGATTTTTTTTACTCCAGGGCAGCCGCAGGAGCGCGCGCGACGCGGTTCGTCGGTGGCCGTAGGGTGTTTGCTAGCGGAAAGTAGTATTCGGGCGGCGTGGACGGGGAACAGACCGTCACGTTCCTGTACTGGCCGCCATAACTGATAGGCCTGACGTGTCGTCCAGGAGGTACCCTCCCTGGACGGCGGCCCGGACGTACACTAGCAGTCGGGGTCGGTGGCGGCAGCGTCGCACTCGTCTGAGACACTCTTGGGCGACAGACATCATCGCCGGAGGCGGTCACCATGGCCAGGGACACTGCAGGCCACAATCTTCGTCTTCGTCCTATCAATTGTCGGCCGCTGTGGCCCTTGATGCAAATGGCGTAATTGTCGATGACGTATGACGTATGTAAACGCGCGGTAACGATGGAGACCAAGCGTAAAGGCTGTCAGAAAGATAATGCATATCTAAAACATATTAATGAAATAATGGAGGAGGGTGACATTGCCGAAAATATGAAAAACGGATACGGGAATGGATTTCGTATCACGCGGGCCCAAACACTCAGCAGTGAAATAGCTGGCAGATGCTGTCGAAGGACATCTTTTTGTCTAATATTCGCGATGAAAGTGGAGGGCTATGGGCAAGCAAGATCTTAGTGATTTAATTTATGTTTCACCACTAATCGGGAAAGAAGCTTGACGAAAGAAATTCTGCAGGTCCTACGCACTGTGAGAATAGGTTGCATGCGAAGCAGTGAACGAGGACGTTGCGCATGACGAATATAATTCTTTTGTATTCAGCCAACTGCTACGAGTAGGGTTGAGGCTCTTGTGCAAAGCCGATGAACCCACTCATGAGTATATTTAAAAGGGGCCAACCAGGATTGTCGGAACAACCGCGGCTTCTCAATGGTACCTCATGGTACGATGTAATATTGGAACTCACGTTAGTCCACAGCACGGACATCTCATTTGTCAAAGAAAAGTGCACCATACGGTCCCTTAATGTGTACCAGAAGCGCCGTTCAATGAATTATTCCTGCGGAATAGAGCAAGGTTGCACAAAAGCATACCGAATGTTATCAAGACATATGTATTGCCATGAGAATGCTTATCACACATTCGAAGCGGAATTCACGTTACGCATGCTAATCGTTACGAGCGCTGTTGCAATAGATTTACTATATATACCGGGCGGGAGAAGCAGCCGTAGCCTAGTGGTAGCGTGCGTGCTTGGACAGTGTTTCTTTTCTTCAAACCGAGCTCTTTGAGCCGGCTGTTGTGTGTGAACCGCGAACATGGAGAATGTGGGCCGATCTTGGAGCTGGGATTGAGTGCAGAAAATGTGTGGGATCGATACCCGCAGTCGCGGCGTTTTATACGCCTATTTACCGCATCCCCGGCATTTCGCATATCTATGTTGGTCGATACTTGGTTGACATAGGCTCTATAAAATTCAAGCACCTGTGGGGCATACACACTTCCGTGCGCTGAGCAATGCTGGTATGAGACACAACAAACTGCAGTGTCGTTAATAATAGATGACGACACTGGCGTAGATGACGAGTGTATCACTTTAGCGATGTAAATATCAGTGATTCACGTTCGTAATACATTTGTACCCTATCGTGCAAATATTCGGGTTTGTCAGTCGAACGAGACGACCATGGTGAACACCGAGACGTAGGCGGATAGATAGATAGATAGATAGATAGATAGATAGATAGATAGATAGATAGATAGATAGATAGATAGATAGATAGATAGATAGATAGATAGATAGATAGATAGATAGATACGGCCAAAATGACTCAAGTGCGCCAATAAATGCGTCGCTAAAGAGCAGAAGACCAGGAGCGGTTGTCCGCGCTGACCAATTGCTTGCAGACATACCTTAATCTAACAATAATAAGTGCTGGGCTTTTACGCGCCAAGGCCACAGTAACAATTATGAGCAACACCATAGTAGTACTCAGAAGTAGTACTCAGAAGTACTCAGAAGAATTTGACCACGTGGAGCTCTTTTGCGTGCACGGCAATCACAGTGCACACGGGTCTGTAGTGTTTGGCCTCCACCGAAATACGACCAGCGCGGCTGGGATCGAAACAGCGCCTTTCACGTCAGTAACCAACACCGTAACATCTGTCCCATTAGTGCAGTTATGTATATTTTTTACGTAGCGAACTATGCACGGCTAACTGCTTCAAATTACGCATATATGGGTGTTGCATCTGACAAGTTAGGGTTTACATTTGTCATTCAACTTGCTTATTTCTTGCGGTCAGCAAATAAACGGAAGCAGTCAAGGGAGATTCCATGCAGCGTTGAGTGCCTCAATTTCTTGGCAGCTAAGTAACACCCGCTGGGAAGCCGCGCAGAAGCGTCGGGAATACCAATGTTCGCATAGCGCAGGAAGCGTCTTCTCGACGAACACGCCATTGCTACCAATTTGATCCTATTCTGCCAGAAAAGAGTGCGTCTCGTCAACGCTAGCGACTGTTTCTTCGGAAGATTCCCCGAAGTACACCTGCGCGATTTTGAAACGTTTGTTTGGATGATACGCTAGAACGAGCTCGTTTGTTCGACGCCGGTGTTTAGATTCATTCACTTGACACAAATGGCACGACCAGGCACTCTTTTGAACGTTTATTTATTTACTTATTTTTCATGTTAACTCGCCTGAGAAGTTTGTACGTTCTTCATGAGCCAGGCCACTTGGTTTGCCCCATATTTTTGCTTGATGGTAGCGTGAGGTAAATGAAAAAAGACGTTATAGTAATCCGGGATAGCGCAATGTCATTTATTTTTCCAATGCGTGTGTTTCAGGACGACATGTTTTATATAAAATATCGTTGCTGCTAGCCGCGCACAGGTGTCATGGCCTGCACGGGATGTCATGCTTTTCATGCAATTCAAACCATGCGCAAGCAAATCATGTTTATAGCTTGGTTATAAGGTTAACCATTATGGCATATTTTGAACTAGGCAATTCATGGCACAACATGGTTGTCACGTGAACTACTTTACATTTTGCGTGCTTGTCCGCCATATCTCAATAAGGGCAAGCGGCGCGCCAATTCTTTTTCATTTAGCTCTTCCTTTCAGAGCATCGATTATATGCGTGTCACGCCGACCGCGATACCACATTCCTCCGCGTTATGACAAACCACTGGGATAAAACGATCATCTCGACAGCGTCTTAATTGTCATTTACATGATGATATGTAGGCGTGTATGTATCTCGAAATGCTCGTGCGTGCAACGTGAGTCGTGATATACACATTTTAGGGACAATGCATAAAGAAGCGACTATTACAACATCGTCACAGCTTCCTTAATTGTGGTTTAGGCTACGTCACCATATACGCGTACATACATTCATTCAAGAATGTTCATGCCATGCATGACATGGTATTCAAGTAATCGACCTTATACACTCACGTCTTCCCGTGAACGCTTCTGCGTATATCAAGTTCAAGAAGCGGCCACAAGAGCAGAATGACGTGAGACGCTCGTTACATAGATGGCATCAAAATGGCTCAAAGGTACCGACAACTGGCCAGAACGCGTGAACCGACCTTTGTGCGTTTCGAAAGAACTTGAATTATAGTCATGGAATCGAGAGCCCCTTCGCGATTTGAACAGAATTTGTATTTTTGAATTGACCTTAAGATTGCGGCACCTGAAACGTGGCGTAGCCTGGTGGAGACGCCTTGGTACTGCTATTTGGAGTCTTTGAATCGCCTTACGTCGCTTGGTGGTGTTCATATGACCATAACTCGGCCTCAAAGTCGCAGTCGACGCATAAAAACGCATTTCCGCCCAATTATTTGCTTTCTACGCATTAAAAGGAGTCGAGGCCAAGAAGCGGCGCTGCCTTCGCGGCAAGCGAAAACCTGTTTTTAGCATTGGCGCATGCGCTCAGTGGCTCCCACGCGTAGCGCGCATGCGCTCTGTGGAAGCGCGAACATACCCGACAGCTGTCGGCCACTGTTTGCAACATGTGTTGCGTGTAAGACTCCACAGGCAAAAAATTCTCATAAAAAAATGTTTCACGGCGTTTTTCTCCGTTGCCATTGCGTGACGGCACACTCTCACCGGTAAGCTTACCGTCAAAATAAAGAAAACAGGTAACTTATAAATTGGTTGTCGGTGCCTTTAAGCTTGCCAAGAAATGCGGCAACTAAACTGTTGGTGCTACTGCTTTTTTTAATCTTCGTTTTTACGATATCTTAGCCACTTTTTCAATGCTCGCAGTTTCAGTATCACTCGCGATACTAATGGTTTTATATTCACCCGGTATTCATAAAAGCAATATAGTTTCCTTTCTAGTACCATTCGGCTTGATATTAGCATTGCATAATATATACAACCTGCATTGTATCTTCTAGTTAGTGTATTATTATTATTATTATTATTATTATTATTATTATTATTATTATTATTATTATTATTATTAATATTATTAATATTATTATTATCATTAACTTGTATATTATTCAACTGCACTTATTATCTTCATGCCCTGCTATTGTGCTTGGATATGCTTGCTTTTCTAAGTGCTTTTCTTCTTTTATTTCAATTCTTGAACAAATTATTGTACTGTCCAACTGCCATGCTCTCGAAGAAGAGCAGCAGCATTGTAAATAAGTAAAAAATAAATAAATATTTAAGAGCACAGATCCCAGACGACGAGTGCACTTAGCAACCACGGTTTGAGACGTGGCTTCCGTATTGTTGCACACGTCGCGGACGATTAGCGCAGATTGTGAAGTTGCACACGCCACGACCTCAATCAGGCGGCCGGAGATGACCGGGAGCGTCGCTGGGGAGCTCATTTCCCTTAAATGTCACGTTCCCTCCGGACGTGGCCATAACGTCCAAAGACGGGGTTAGAGGGACTCGAAGGAAGCGAGGAGCAGAAGCAGCAGGGTGTGCGATGAACACAAAGCGGCCGTCATTCTTTCCCTGCCAATTACGCAGCCTCCTGTATTTTTTTTTCCGTTGCTCCTTTAATCATGTCGTAGGCTGGAGAAGTGGAAGGGGCCGAACAAGCAGATTCTTGTCATGGCGGCCAAGAACGCGAGAAAATTTGACCAGAACAAAGAGGGCTTTTTAAAAAAATACATAAGTTTGAAGTTTTGCGAAAGACGCCCCACATTTTGCTCACACTGCCTTTTGTGGGGCGATGACGGCCGCGGCTCCACTATTTGACTTTAGAGTCCGTTTTCTTTTTTTGTAGTACAATACTTTCATTCTTATCTTAGCTTTCCACCTTCTTTGTTTCTATAGTTCTCGAGCCCATGTTAACTCTGCCGCACTGGATTTTCATCAACGAAGGGTCACGAAAGGAAAAAAAAAACAAGAAAATGCTTCGTTCTCATTACCAAGCTCAGAGCTTCAGTGTGAAGCATCCCTTCCTCTCCGCATGCTCCTCTACCCTGTCTGATAATTTATTCTCCATCCATTGTTTTCTTGTTCGTGGGACGGCTTTTCAAGGACTATTTTCTAGGCACAAAGCAGCTGTCTAGCTTTCAGCGGGCCTTTTGATTTTGTCATTAGCGAAGCTTTCAGTTTTCGAGCGGTCCCTTGCGAAACCAATGTGCAAAGCGCAGATCAGGGGCCCCACATATTTCGCGACGGGGTTGGTTATT
>JABSTT010005532.1:0-25092 GCA_013339685.2 Hyalomma asiaticum | reverse complement strand
AGGATTGGGAGAGGCCTTCGTCCTGCAGTGGACATAAAATTGGCTGATGATGATGATGATCGAATCGAAAAGCGTGAAATGGGTTGGGTACTCTGGAGTTCCCTTTGCGTGTACACATCAGCGGAACCTTGACACTGTACAAGGATCTTCGACAGGCACACGCAAACGAAAGCTCTCGAACGACACATTACTCCAGAGACAATGCACTGAATGCGCCAGCGCTCTGAGCAAACCTGCCATAATCCTGGAGCGTTCGCAAACGGTGAAACCTTGCAAGCGTAACCGAACTGTTTGTCGGCGGATTGTTTTGTTAACGCACACTTTGCTGTGCGAAAGGTGCATTATTTGCTTGTCGACGGCCGCCTTTGCGTTCCTAGAGTAAGCCGCGTGACAACGCAACCGGCTATCATATACGACACACAATACAAATTATGCAGCGGCCGTGGCTGAATCAACGCGCCGGCAGAACGCCGATGCATGCACAGCGACAGAAGCGTCGAAACTACTGAAACGCGCACTGTCGCCGCGCATTTTAACGCGACGATTTACGACTTCGCTCCATCGTTAATAATTCATAAATAAACAGCTCCACTAACATGAAACCTGGGAAGGTGCCAAGCATGCGGTGATTCGCCTGTGTTGCCCACAGGAAGCGTCAGTCGCTGCTAACGGGCTTGCTTTACCGTGGTCACGACGACGGCGCTAGACGCCGACAGCCCGGGCGCATTAGCAGAAATTCGTTACAACGGCTTCTGACGCGAGAAGTAGATACACGGTCTGGGTGCACAGCCTTCAGGATCGGCCCACACATGCACACACAGTTTCACTCGACTGACTCCAGCGTGGGCAAACATAATCGTGGAAACCGATTCTAATCAATTTTTGTTGTTATAGAAATTTAATCCTCACTGGTAATTTATTTTAAGTTTATTTAAATAATGCTATTTGTGCTTTTAGGGGCGAAGATCCTCTTAGTCTAACCTTCTCACGCGTCAGTTGTCAGGCGTAACCCGCGTGCTGGGAGGCACGCGCTCGCCCTCGGCGCGTGCCTCTCTCTCTCTCTCTCTCCCAGCGCGTGTCTCCCGGCGCGTGCCTCTGCTGTCTTGCGTGTGTGAGAGAGAGAGAGATAGAGAGAGAGCGAAAGGCGCGCGTAGGCTATGGAAACGTTGTTTCCATAGCCTACGGCTAGGAACTTGTTCCTAGCCTACGGCTAGGAACTTTCCATATGTTCAAATGTTCCTAGCCTTAAAGGGCCCATGACACCAAAATTTCAAACCCAATATGTTTGTGTTGTTTGGTTGTCGAACATCTGAAGGCACTTGTGGCCAAGTATTAACGGCGAACGTTGTCGTTAAGATATTTTAATATGTATTTAAAGTGACCAGAAATGCTCATCTGGGTTTGCGGCACCTCGCGACATCGTCACTAGCATGACGTAGTTTGTGGGCCATCTGTGACGTTTCACTTTTGTAAGTTGATATCGTGACGTCACAGAGAGACAAGGGCGCGCCGCGCTATGGCCTCCGAGCGTGGCCTCCAAGATCGGCTCTCGCAGCCGATCGCGGAGGCCACGCCAAAAGCCGTATTTTTCTGCTTCCTCTCCGTGTTGGCCCTTCAAGCGTACATTGTACACACGCTATGATGCAAAGCGAGTGTGGCGAGCTGGTCTGGCGCTCGCGCTCTCCGCAACGTCACCGAATCTTGAGCTCAAGTGATCAGTGCATGCGCTCACTTCCGACAGCCGCCGCGCTAGCCCCGCGGCGCTAGTTTCTTGCAGTTTTTGGCGCGCGTTTCGAAGCTTCATTAAAACTGAACAAAATTAACGATGCTGCGACTAATTAGACTTCACGCTGGAGAATTTGCCACTCCATGCCGTGATTACAAGACACTGTTCTACTCATTAGAACATAAAAGTATCCAACAAAGAAATAGCTGTCATGGGCCCTTTAAATGTTCCTAGCCTAAATGTTCCTAGCCTTTTCAAATGTTCCTAGCCTACGGCTAGGAACTTTCCATAGCCTACGGCTAGGAACATAGCCTACGGCTAGGGCTGTAGGCTAGGAACGCTCTACCGGCTCGCAAACAAGGAGAACGCGCCCTCACCCGCGAGAGACAATGTTGGCGCAGGCAGCGTCTCCTAGCGAGTTTCTTGATTGAGAAATACCGACTGCTCGCGTTGGAGAAGCGTTCACCGGCAACCCACATATATATATATATATATATATATATATATATATATATATATATATATAGGCACTGGACCTTGACTTGCAATGAAGTGCCGGTGGGAGATTTCACTTGTGCATAGTTCAACAATGATGATTCGTAGCGTGCGCGTTAACTAAATTAATCCGGAACTCGGCACGATCTACGATGAACATCCCGAGCTTCGCCCACTCATCATCATTCACTCCGTGGATATGCTGTAATTTTTTTATTCATCACGTGGTTTTTACTCTACTAACCGCTTGTCATATACTAGTATGACAACTTGCTTTACTGTGACGACAGCAGAGACACGCTGAAAAGCCCAGACCCTACGGTAAAAGCACTGCAATGGCGAAGTACTAAGGTTAATAATAAGCAAACCGTGTTTCATTCGTTAACAGTAAGCTCTGAGTAAAGACACGATGACGCTCAAACCACACAAAAGGGCTGCTTGCGGGGTAATCATATAAGCGAGTGACCTGATCGCTTCCTTAGTGTTCAGCGTGGCGATCTTGCTAGATTATAATCCATATGTCGTTATAACGGAGACCTCGCTATTGGATGACGTTGGTGTTTTAGGGGCGAAGCTCCTTAAGGTTTGGGTCTGTCCGTCCATTGTAGTAGCGCATTACCTACTAGGAACGCGCTACTAAGAGGGCGCGTGTGGGAGGCGCGCCCTCGGCGCGTGCCTCCCGGCGCGCGAGCTCTCTCACTCTTCCATCTGCTGTCTTGTGTGAGAGAGAGAGAGAGACAGAGAGAGCGAAAGGCGCGCGTTGACTATGGAAACGCTCCTTCTTCGATGAACGCGCTACCAGCTCGCAAAGAAGGAGAACGCGCCTTCACCGGCGAGAGACAAGCTTGACGCAGGCAGCTTCTTCTAGTGAGTTTCTTGATTGAAAAATACCGACTGCTCGCGCTGGAGAACCGTTCACCGGCCACCTATATATATATATATATATATATATATATATATATATATATATATATATATATATATATATATGCACTGGATCTTGACTTGCAATGATGTGCCGGTGGGAGATTTCACTTGTGCGTAGTTGAACCATGAGGATTCGTAGCGTGCGCGTTAACTAAATTGAACCGGAACTCGGCACGATCTACGATGAACCTCCGGAGCTTCGCCCATTCATAATCATTCACTCCGTGGATATGCTGTGAAATTTTTTTTAGCCGTCACAGCTGGCTTTTCATCGTCACCGTCTTGCTAGAGGCGGGGCCGTAGCTGTGTCGATAAAATGTGACATTACCAGATCGCTGCTACATCATACAGATAACCACTGACGTGTTACACCATAATTGTGTTTGCGGTTTACTTTTGTGTTACTTGCACTTTTTTGGGCCCAGCACGCACCATGTCGGTTTCTGAAAGGAATCATTGTTAGTTATTTTAGTTTACTGCCAGAGCCTTTTTCGAATACAGATCGATGCACAGATGTTGCGCCCTTGCTTGGTTTGTTAAACTTGAATTGTCAACATGTAGTAACATCCCATGCAATTTCGTAGTGCATTCTCTTTCATTTCTAGGGCAATTGAAGAATGTACGGTGTATGTGAGTCCCTGTATTTCTTATGCATAGGTTTTCTGGCCATTTAGCCTTGAAAAACATTGCAATATTCCCCCGAAAATGATGTATGTAAGACGTTTTTTCATGCCGATGGTCAGAGTTTCTTCCATTACCTTGAGCTTAAATGCAGCTGTTTTCAATACTGAGACGTTAATATACATTGGAATAAATTTCAACAATTATGCTCTCATTGTTGTTGTAATTTCGCTCCAAACAGAACTAAAAAAACAAGAAAATCGGATATCACGATAACGAGAGAAATCTCCACCTAAAAAGAAAGTTTAAGCCATTTAACATGAAAGAGCCGTCCCATTGTTTCCTGATTCCGCTCGAACGGCATTTGCTGTTGAAGGGTACCAGATGGTGTAGGAGTTGAAGCATGTGATGTGTGATGTGCGCGGTTTGAAAAGTGCGCGGGAAAAACAAACGTGAGTGACGCAAAGAAAAAGAAGACAAGAGAAGACGCTCGTGAACCAGATAAGAGCAGTGCATGGAAAACGACCGAAGACCTAGCTGACCGGATAAACAGTCATGAATGAAAGCGAAGACGACGAAGAACAAAAGGCGTGGCGCTAGAAAAATAAAATAAAATGAAGCAACCAATCAGCAACACCCACGACGTTGGCATTCCCAATGGCCAATAGCTGGTGAACACGGGTACGCAGCGGTGGCCAATCAAAAGATAACAAATAAGCAAAGTCGAAAGAAAAGCGAGCGCTATCGGATTCTTCGGTGGTTCCACGAAAGAGAGTTCCGGAGGAGTTCCGGGCAGGAGAGTTGGAGGAAGGCAGCGGATCGTCCACCGGGCCGGGCGTTGAAGACGGCAGTCGGGTTCCGGACCCGAGCCACAAGCAGTGGCGTAGCCAGAAATTTTTTTCGGGGGGGGCTAGGAGTTTTCGACGGACAGGATGGACGGAGTCGGAGCCTCACTGTGTGTGTATATATATATATATATATATATATATATATATATATATATATATATATATATATATATATATATATATATTTTTTTTTTTTTTTTCGGAACGAAAATGTGCACGCGGCGCATTTGCGCGGACCGTCGCCCAATAAGTATACATTCGTTCAGCATCTGCGAACTACTTCAGCCTTCAGTTGTCATATCAACTGGGTCCCGAAATAACGATACTCTCGCCCATTCAAAACATTTACAGAATGCAATGTATCGACGAAATCTAGTAGAAAGACATTTATTTCCCCGCCACCACGAAGATTCGTCACTTGCGCACGCTACTACCTTTGTGATAATTTCAAAATAAAGTATAATTATCGATGTACACATACGCATGAAATGATGTAAAGAATTCGTGATAGCAGGCGCAGCCGGGAACAGCGGGCAGCATACCTGAGGTAGGTAAGCTGAAAATGACGCTATAACAAACACATTTTTTCAAACACTTTATAAATTGATCGTGGCGTTGTCCTGATAAACTCCGGAAGACTCTCTCCAACTTAACATGCTAGTAGACATACAGGACGACATTTTGGTATATATTTCGTATTTATGGATTCCTCACCGAAACTTACCTGTTCGCTACATTATACAGGCGCTTCTTTTACCAAATTTTCGATACATTTGCAGGAAGAACAGAGATTCGCCTGCGATTGTGATTATAAGCCGCTCCAGATCTATCTGTCGTGAACATATTACCACTTCTTTTTTAAAAGAATTAAGTCTATTGCGTTACAGAAAAATGCCGTCCTCATTAACATTGTAGGCCTCCCAAAACATGGCTTTGTCTCCACTAAACTCACAAACACCACCATCCTGGCCCTTTCAAGAATAATTACTGACACATTTGTTAAGCTGAAAAACGTGCTAAAATATCTCTTAATATTGAAAAAGCTTTCTATGCGGTTTGTCACTTCACACTTCTAGCCAGATAAATTAAAAATCCCATGGTGCTATTGGGACTAACGCCAGTTTAATCCTACATTTACTTCGAGGCATGCGGAATGCAAGTTGCGATCAATAAATCTGATTTGGAACTCACTCAAGTGAACTCCGGAATGTTGAGATGTCCCTACTTCGCGCAAAGGGGGAGGGGGTTCTAAGCCGCAACAATTCACAAGTACCACAACTACGCTACGACTCCGTTCGAAATGCTTCACGCAATCACCCCCTCTGGCCACACACCTCAACAACCATTTAACCAAACCGGATTCGTGCTGGGGCCGGGAAGAGGAAACAGTCTTAATTAAGCCATCAAAACATGGAATTTAATATGTGAACATGATCGAAGTATACACTTAACAATTAGTAGCGAACGTAATGATGCAAGGCAAACAAAGAGCAACGCAGCACAGGAATTAACAGCGGAAACAAACTCATCAATGAACGGCAGATACAATGGGTAAAACAGCTCATAAACTAACGGCGCAATGTCTTAAGCGCGCTTGCTGCCGCCAACGAAGACAACGCTTATCTGGGTGGGCTCCATCGGCGCATAGGTCTCGTCGCCGGCCTGTGGACTGGTGCTTGGGTGCTCTCGAAGGCGCCGTGGCTCACGGATTCTCCCCGATCATTGCTGCTCGCATCGTGCTCTCGCAGACTACATCGTCTCTCCGAGATTGGAGAGCCGAACGGCCAGGCTTGCACGAGAGATAGCAAACGAAGCTTACTTCTTCACACGACAGAGGGCCTTTCTTCGAGTCTCCCGAATCTCCAAAATTCCACCCTGTCCTCTGTCCCCAGACGAGTTTTTCTCTCCGACAGCCCGCCTCACCAGGGCGTCTATCTAATGGTTGTCTACGGCAACGTCGCCGGTAGAAATCGCACCAGTCCAACCCGCCATGCGACCATTGTTTGGGACTCGCCTCCACAGTGTAACGCAGTACCAGCTCCTCTCCAAAAATATAAAAAGCAAAATATAAACATACACAAAACTCGACATTCGGACAGGACGTCGGACAGCCTAACCGGCGACACTTGTGTACAGATTATCGTAACGAGCGTTAGCTACCACCGCTTCCATTCCGAAGCACTCCAGGTGCAAGCAATTTGGCACCGTCTAGGCGCCCACAGGCTGGAAGTGCCTGGTGAAAAGACGCGCCTGTAGGCAGTCCCTCCTTTGTGGCCGGTCAGATGTGCGCGTACGAGAAGCAGTTCTACTTACTGCATTGCTCGGTGATCGAAGCATACCGGGGATGCTCCGATGGCTTTATTCAAGCACTTATGAGCGCGCTGGGTTCGCTTTGGCGTCGACATTCTGTTTCTTCAAGGTCGCCGACTAATGCACACTCTCATCTGGGGCCGCCGCGCAAACGTCAGCTCTGCTGTCAAAGCGAGGTTGCCGCAAAACTCGCGGGTAACGAAAGCCCCAGCGATTCTCTGACCGCAGCGGCAGTCGAAAAATAGGATTGTGTCTCGTCCGTGTCTCGGCCCGCCGACGCGCCTCGGGGAGCCACAATGGCACAAGGGTCGGTATAAGGCCCAATATTTCCTGTATCAATTACGTTCGCCGTAAGCTTCTAACTTGCGAAGTTCACAAATGTACTCACTTGATGCAGCACTAGCATCGACAAATACTAGATTATCAACTACTACTAGCCGTATCTCACTGGTTTTGCAAACTGAAAGGTCATGTGTTTTAACCTTACGAGATCGCTTGCTACACTGAGTTGACAATACTCATCCATAGCGCTCTATTTAGACACGTCAAGGTTAAAAAGAAGTTTGTAAAAGAAAGCTTTCTTATGGTTCTTACACGCCCTATGACCTTCATCGGGCTTTGTACGTTCTTACTTTCTTATTTCGCTGTCACTTAGGTCGCTGTTGAAAAACATGGGGGCTGATGTAAACAACTTCTTTCGCTCCGTTACTACGCGAGGTCCAAGAATAGTGAGTTTCCTTCTGCCTAAAAGAGAAGTAATATCCCGTTCAGTGAGTTGCATGTTACAGACATGCCATATTTTCGTCCCCGATTCCGTACGCCAGGCAAGCAAATAATGGTAGTGCATACAACCCTCAACTGTAACAATGCCAATGGCGAATAATTGTAGGACTTTCTCGCTGCTTTAACTTGGAATTGAATTAACAGTAGCAGAATTTTCCTGTTTCATGCATCTAAACACTAGTTTCTTCGACATAAAGCATCGTGATAAATTTATTTACTTGAATGAGCAGAGGCTCGATGTGGGCAAGTTTCTTTTGCATGCTTGGAATGCCTGTCCTTTGCACGTGTTTTGTTTTTGTCC
This sequence comes from Hyalomma asiaticum, assembly GCA_013339685.2. Lineage (NCBI taxonomy): Eukaryota > Metazoa > Arthropoda > Arachnida > Ixodida > Ixodidae > Hyalomma > Hyalomma asiaticum. Next base: position 17,081 of record JABSTT010005532.1, on the reverse strand, counting down.
CCGTTCTCTTGCGCTCTTTTGCATTTTTGCTTGAAAATGTAGCCTTCTCTATTCGAGTTGTTCGACCAGATACTGTAGCCGAAACAGGAATTGATATAATGAGATTTTTTCTCATTTTATTTTCCCATTGGCCGCTCATGGATTGTGTCATGTACTGATTGATCGATCAATCGTCTCGGTGACTGTAGTTATTTCGGCTGTTATATTTCGGTAGTTATTTCGGCAACGCTGTATATTGTATTCAAGAAATGAAATGATGTCAAGTTAATTTCCTGGCTTGCTGTGATTAACAAGACATCGTATGACCTCATCTGAGGAATAGCAAGGGACTATTCAAATATGATCAGAGAATTCACATATAATCCACATCTCGTAGGCACGTTAAAAAGCCACTGTATTGTCAGAGGATATAAGGTATCATGTAAGTACAAATCAGTTGAAGAAAATGACTTAGCATTCGAGGTCTCGCTCATTTGTTGGCGCTGCGAAGATGAGCTTCCCCAGAAAACGGAGAGCTGCTGCTGTCCTTGAGACATATTGCCGCGAAAGCGACGATACGAATATGGTCACCCCTTCTTGAATGAATGTCGTGACCACCGCCTGGTGGTAGCGGAGTTGTTGACCCTTGTGCACGCTCGGCGATGAACCGCAGCGCGGTCTTTTTGTCGACTCCTTATTCCGTAGTTTACTAGCTTGTGGATAGCACTGCAAAGCAGTGCTGTCCACTCGGAAGGTTGGTTGAAATTTTCTCTCTCTGGGGCATCGTTCTCGCAAGGGGACAGGCGTGAGCGCACGTTGCTACCATGTGTAAGTCGTCAAGAAAAATGACGAAAGCGAAGCTGTATTGGGCCACCCATGTAGGGGCACTGCTCAAAAAGAAAAAAAGACGCATTCACTGTACGCCAAATTCCCCACGCGACCGCATACAACGTACCAAAAGCGTCAGCGCCCCACAGAAACAGGAATAAGAGGGGAAGAAGGATCGGGCGGCACAGAAGGCGTTGCACAGGGAACAGCGGCGTACTTTGCTTTGTGTTTGGTTCGCTAGCTCGATGACCTTGGCCTACGAACGTTTCACCCGCAACAAAACCACGCATGTTTCCGGGTGCGCAGACTCGCCATGTTCTTCCACCACCGCAGAGAGCTAATTGTCAACACATTGCAGAAGCGTCTGCCTGCCGCAGTGCTGTGCTGCAAAGACTGCAAGCTCCCCTTTCAGTCTCTTATCGCCGCATCCTTTGCCGATAAATGGCATATGCCCCTCGTTTGCCAGCACCGTCCCCTGCAGACAAGCTGCAACTTTCCCCGCCATAGAGTGATAACTTCCTTTGCAAGTTGAAAGAGCCGCGTTCTTCGTTTTTAAGCCCACCACAAAGACGCGAATGCCCGTAGCCGCACCTTCGCCGAGTGGACACCTTTGTTCGTATATGTGATGGGCCAGCATAGAGAGGCAGTGGGGCACCGGCCGGAAAAATTTCGGGGGGGGCTTCAGCCCGGTCAGCCCATGCCTGCCTACGCCACTGCCACAAGGGCTTCACCCGACCGGGACCTCCTGCTCACCTGATCCCAGCCATCGGAACCCCAGCGGCTCGCAAGCTCCAGGCAAGGAATCGCTGAATCTTGTGCCCGTAGGCATAGCGGGAACAGGCGGGCTGCGGGCCCGAGTTCCACGCCGAGACGCCTGAACAAGATGCCGCTACCACCAGATCGAGCTGTCTAGCCACCCACGTCCTCCGTCACAACCGGAATCTCGGCGTCGTCATCTTTCCGAGCCGGCTGCACTTCGCTCATTCGTCTTCGCTCAAGCCCATTGACGATTTGGTGAGCCATCCATTTATCCCGCGTCACCTCCGCACATCACTGCCGGACCCATGCCCACAAATCTGTCAGGATTCGCGTAGGACTTATAGAGACTTTATTAGGAGGCGCTGTTTTCTTAATTGTGTGATGTATTCTTTTGTACCTTAAGTGCTTGTCGTTTAGCTTTCCTTTCTTTGCAATAGTTTAATTAAAAGCTTTTGTGTGTGTGTCTTGTGTGAAGAACGGCTTTGTCCTCAATTAGGCTCCCGGAGGCTTCGCCTGAGAGAGTCGTCCAAAAACGAGTCTACAAAAGAACCTGCATAAAATATCATCACAAAGCATTTGAGATACCACCACTTATAAATACCTTGATAAATTTCCGTAAGGAGTCTACTCAGAAATTATAAGTGTTGCTGAATCCACAGAAAAAGACTGCGAACCATGTGTTGTATGCTTACCGCTTGAACGCAAGAGAAACCTGAGCCGACGGAGGGGAGCCGCCGTAAAGCGAGTTCTGCCCACTGATCACGGAGTTACGAGCACGTGAGTAGTGGCAGGGAGACTGACAAATAAAGAAACGTTGAGGCTGCACTTCGTGTTGCTCGATTGCACATTTCTCGGCCTCCATGAAAAGTGCGTGGTGGCAGCGTACGTTTGAACCTGCGAAAAATACTGATGGAGGAGTCGCAAGCTGAGCGAGAAAAAAGTGCAGCTTTCATGCAAATCTGCAGAGGAATTACCATGGCATTTCCCAGGAAGTGGCCCCAATGAAACTGCGGTTTGAACGTTTTCGCATTGTATATGTCTTCGCTTCTAAATGCTCGTGGAACAAGTCTACGCATTGGTATATTTTATGGACGACAAGGCAGAATTCATCCTTGCCTCATTAAAGTTGACGGAGGAACAGTACAACACATATCACGATGTTCTCTATGAATTCGAGAATCATTTCGTAGTCCGCGAGAGTGTTGTATACGAGAGAGCGGCATTCTTCAGAAGAAAAAGCGGGAAGGAGATGGTGTCGAAGAGTTGATCAGATATTTGGCGGAACTGAACAAGTTGTGCAGTTTCAGAGAATTACATTACGATACTATCGGAGAACACATTATTGTGGACGTCAGAGACTCGAAGCCATCGGAAAGAGTGGACACGGAGTTGTCCCTCGAAGAGGCCATCAGTATGGTGCGACAGTATTAAATCGTAAAAGAACAAACTGCTACGCTGCCGAGAAATATAGAAGGAAAAGAGTATATAGTCGGCATAGCTCGTAAACCAACTGTACAACATATCGTTGACATCACGTGTGCATCATCATTCGTTGAAAATTTAAATAATCTTTTCTCTAAATAAACACATGTGGCGTGGTTATTCACGTTTTGCTGACCCCACCACTTATGTAATGACCCCATGTGGGGTCTTTTAGGAAATAAAATGAAATGAAATGAAATCCCAATGTGCCTTCAAAACAAGTTAAGAAGCCACCTCAATCGGAAGTAAAACAGTTACCGTTCTATGGCTACTCAAAACACATTTCAGGAAATTGCGCGGTGGGAAAAGTAGCATGAAAATGGAATCATAAAGGACATTTGGCCAGTGTGACAAGCGTACGGCTGCTGTTGATATGTATGAGTCACCTGTCATCTTTAAAGTGGACACATGATCAGATGTGACTGTAATACCTCTCCAAACGTACCTGGGATATTTCAAGACTCCACCTCCAGAAGGTAGGGAAAGCTTTGCGGGGATTCACCCAGAAGGAGCTTCGCGTTTCCGACATGATAGTAGATATATACCGTTACAAGCCAGCGAAGCACGTACATTGTGGATGACCTTCACACCTTTCTTTTCAAGCGAAGCAAAAGAAAATGTAGGCATTGTAAAGCGTCCTCATGAATTCAACATTTCGAAAGGCGAAGCTGTCGACCAAACTAGTGAGTTTTTCAAACTCTTCGCTGGTCTTGAAAAAATAAACTCGCTTATACGATCAAGCTTAAAGGAATTGCTGTACCGTTAACGGTGCCCATTCCCCGAAAACACCCCACACCGCTAATGTCCAAGGCCGAGGCAAAATTATTGGGCTCGGCATTACAGAGCTACACTCTTAGCACGGTAACCTTTAGTTTATTTTATAGGTACACAAAAATGTGAAAATATGCTCCTTTATAAAGGTTAAAGTGCTTTTAACCTTTATAAAGGAGCATATTTTCACATTTTTGTGTACCTATAAAATAAAATAAAGGTTACCGTGCTAAGAGTGTAGTTGAGGAGCCAATCCCGCGGTGTTCCGGAATGACCATTGTTCAAGAAGATGATGGAGATGTCCGCATGTGCACAGGCCTGACTGAGCTAAAGAACACTGTAGAGCGAGAGGTTCACCCTGTGCCTGTGACTGTGCTAGCGCCGGCATGTTGCGCTAGCATGTGGTAGCGCAACCTGCGGGCGCTCAACACTTTTCGAAAGTCGACGCCAGTGGAGATTTCGGGAGTTCGAGTTGGCGGAGGAGTATCCAAACATTACCACGGTAATAACACCATTTGGAAGATAACGATTCAAAACACTGACTTTCGGAATCGGTTCTACAGCAGAACTCTTCCAAATAGAGGTATCAGCTTCCTGGATAACCTAGCGGGCAGTGGCGTAGGCAGGCATGGGCTGACCGGGCTGAAGCCCCCCCCCCCGAAATTTTTCCGGCCGGTGCCCCACTGCCTCTCTATGCTGGCCCATCACATATACGAACAAAGGTGTCCACTCGGCGAAGGTGCGGCTACGGGCATTCGCGTCTTTGTGGTGGGCTTAAAAACGAAGAACGCGGCTCTTTCAACTTGCAAAGGAAGTTATCACTCTATGGCGGGGAAAGTTGCAGCTTGTCTGCAGGGGACGGTGCTGGCAAACGAGGGGCATATGCCATTTATCGGCAAAGGATGCGGCGATAAGAGACTGAAAGGGGAGCTTGCAGTCTTTGCAGCACAGCACTGCGGCAGGCAGACGCTTCTGCAATGTGTTGACAATTAGCTCTCTGCGGTGGTGGAAGAACATGGCGAGTCTGCGCACCCGGAAACATGCGTGGTTTTGTTGCGGGTGAAACGTTCGTAGGCCAAGGTCATCGAGCTAGCGAACCAAACACAAAGCAAAGTACGCCGCTGTTCCCTGTGCAACGCCTTCTGTGCCGCCCGATCCTTCTTCCCCTCTTATTCCTGTTTCTGTGGGGCGCTGACGCTTTTGGTACGTTGTATGCGGTCGCGTGGGGAATTTGGCGTACAGTGAATGCGTCTTTTTTTCTTTTTGAGCAGTGCCCCTACATGGGTGGCCCAATACAGCTTCGCTTTCGTCATTTTTCTTGACGACTTACACATGGTAGCAACGTGCGCTCACGCCTGTCCCCTTGCGAGAACGATGCCCCAGAGAGAGAAAATTTCAACCAACCTTCCGAGTGGACAGCACTGCTTTGCAGTGCTATCCACAAGCTAGTAAACTACGGAATAAGGAGTCGACAAAAAGACCGCGCTGCGGTTCATCGCCGAGCGTGCACAAGGGTCAACAACTCCGCTACCACCAGGCGGTGGTCACGACATTCATTCAAGAAGGGGTGACCATATTCGTATCGTCGCTTTCGCGGCAATATGTCTCAAGGACAGCAGCAGCTCTCCGTTTTCTGGGGAAGCTCATCTTCGCAGCGCCAACAAATGAGCGAGACCTCGAATGCTAAGTCATTTTCTTCAACTGATTTGTACTTACATGATACCTTATATCCTCTGACAATACAGTGGCTTTTTAACGTGCCTACGAGATGTGGATTATATGTGAATTCTCTGATCATATTTGAATAGTCCCTTGCTATTCCTCAGATGAGGTCATACGATGTCTTGTTAATCACAGCAAGCCAGGAAATTAACTTGACATCATTTCATTTCTTGAATACAATATACAGCGTTGCCGAAATAACTACCGAAATATAACAGCCGAAATAACTACAGTCACCGAGACGATTGATCGATCAATCAGTACATGACACAATCCATGAGCGGCCAATGGGAAAATAAAATGAGAAAAAATCTCATTATATCAATTCCTGTTTCGGCTACAGTATCTGGTCGAACAACTCGAATAGAGAAGGCTACATTTTCAAGCAAAAATGCAAAAGAGCGCAAGAGAACGGGGACAAAAACAAAACACGTGCAAAGGACAGGCATTCCAAGCATGCAAAAGAAACTTGCCCACATCGAGCCTCTGCTCATTCAAGTAAATAAATTTATCACGATGCTTTATGTCGAAGAAACTAGTGTTTAGATGCATGAAACAGGAAAATTCTGCTACTGTTAATTCAATTCCAAGTTAAAGCAGCGAGAAAGTCCTACAATTATTCGCCATTGGCATTGTTACAGTTGAGGGTTGTATGCACTACCATTATTTGCTTGCCTGGCGTACGGAATCGGGGACGAAAATATGGCATGTCTGTAACATGCAACTCACTGAACGGGATATTACTTCTCTTTTAGGCAGAAGGAAACTCACTATTCTTGGACCTCGCGTAGTAACGGAGCGAAAGAAGTTGTTTACATCAGCCCCCATGTTTTTCAACAGCGACCTAAGTGACAGCGAAATAAGAAAGTAAGAACGTACAAAGCCCGATGAAGGTCATAGGGCGTGTAAGAACCATAAGAAAGCTTTCTTTTACAAACTTCTTTTTAACCTTGACGTGTCTAAATAGAGCGCTATGGATGAGTATTGTCAACTCAGTGTAGCAAGCGATCTCGTAAGGTTAAAACACATGACCTTTCAGTTTGCAAAACCAGTGAGATACGGCTAGTAGTAGTTGATAATCTAGTATTTGTCGATGCTAGTGCTGCATCAAGTGAGTACATTTGTGAACTTCGCAAGTTAGAAGCTTACGGCGAACGTAATTGATACAGGAAATATTGGGCCTTATACCGACCCTTGTGCCATTGTGGCTCCCCGAGGCGCGTCGGCGGGCCGAGACACGGACGAGACACAATCCTATTTTTCGACTGCCGCTGCGGTCAGAGAATCGCTGGGGCTTTCGTTACCCGCGAGTTTTGCGGCAACCTCGCTTTGACAGCAGAGCTGACGTTTGCGCGGCGGCCCCAGATGAGAGTGTGCATTAGTCGGCGACCTTGAAGAAACAGAATGTCGACGCCAAAGCGAACCCAGCGCGCTCATAAGTGCTTGAATAAAGCCATCGGAGCATCCCCGGTATGCTTCGATCACCGAGCAATGCAGTAAGTAGAACTGCTTCTCGTACGCGCACATCTGACCGGCCACAAAGGAGGGACTGCCTACAGGCGCGTCTTTTCACCAGGCACTTCCAGCCTGTGGGCGCCTAGACGGTGCCAAATTGCTTGCACCTGGAGTGCTTCGGAATGGAAGCGGTGGTAGCTAACGCTCGTTACGATAATCTGTACACAAGTGTCGCCGGTTAGGCTGTCCGACGTCCTGTCCGAATGTCGAGTTTTGTGTATGTTTATATTTTGCTTTTTATATTTTTGGAGAGGAGCTGGTACTGCGTTACACTGTGGAGGCGAGTCCCAAACAATGGTCGCATGGCGGGTTGGACTGGTGCGATTTCTACCGGCGACGTTGCCGTAGACAACCATTAGATAGACGCCCTGGTGAGGCGGGCTGTCGGAGAGAAAAACTCGTCTGGGGACAGAGGACAGGGTGGAATTTTGGAGATTCGGGAGACTCGAAGAAAGGCCCTCTGTCGTGTGAAGAAGTAAGCTTCGTTTGCTATCTCTCGTGCAAGCCTGGCCGTTCGGCTCTCCAATCTCGGAGAGACGATGTAGTCTGCGAGAGCACGATGCGAGCAGCAATGATCGGGGAGAATCCGTGAGCCACGGCGCCTTCGAGAGCACCCAAGCACCAGTCCACAGGCCGGCGACGAGACCTATGCGCCGATGGAGCCCACCCAGATAAGCGTTGTCTTCGTTGGCGGCAGCAAGCGCGCTTAAGACATTGCGCCGTTAGTTTATGAGCTGTTTTACCCATTGTATCTGCCGTTCATTGATGAGTTTGTTTCCGCTGTTAATTCCTGTGCTGCGTTGCTCTTTGTTTGCCTTGCATCATTACGTTCGCTACTAATTGTTAAGTGTATACTTCGATCATGTTCACATATTAAATTCCATGTTTTGATGGCTTAATTAAGACTGTTTCCTCTTCCCGGCCCCAGCACGAATCCGGTTTGGTTAAATGGTTGTTGAGGTGTGTGGCCAGAGGGGGTGATTGCGTGAAGCATTTCGAACGGAGTCGTAGCGTAGTTGTGGTACTTGTGAATTGTTGCGGCTTAGAACCCCCTCCCCCTTTGCGCGAAGTAGGGACATCTCAACATTCCGGAGTTCACTTGAGTGAGTTCCAAATCAGATTTATTGATCGCAACTTGCATTCCGCATGCCTCGAAGTAAATGTAGGATTAAACTGGCGTTAGTCCCAATAGCACCATGGGATTTTTAATTTATCTGGCTAGAAGTGTGAAGTGACAAACCGCATAGAAAGCTTTTTCAATATTAAGAGATATTTTAGCACGTTTTTCAGCTTAACAAATGTGTCAGTAATTATTCTTGAAAGGGCCAGGATGGTGGTGTTTGTGAGTTTAGTGGAGACAAAGCCATGTTTTGGGAGGCCTACAATGTTAATGAGGACGGCATTTTTCTGTAACGTAATAGACTTAATTCTTTTAAAAAAGAAGTGGTAATATGTTCACGACAGATAGATCTGGAGCGGCTTATAATCACAATCGCAGGCGAATCTCTGTTCTTCCTGCAAATGTATCGAAAATTTGGTAAAAGAAGCGCCTGTATAATGTAGCGAACAGGTAAGTTTCGGTGAGGAATCCATAAATACGAAATATATACCAAAATGTCGTCCTGTATGTCTACTAGCATGTTAAGTTGGAGAGAGTCTTCCGGAGTTTATCAGGACAACGCCACGATCAATTTATAAAGTGTTTGAAAAGATGTGTTTGTTATAGCGTCATTTTCAGCTTACCTACCTCAGGTATGCTGCCCGCTGTTCCCGGCTGCGCCTGCTATCACGAATTCTTTACATCATTTCATGCGTATGTGTACATCGATAATTATACTTTATTTTGAAATTATCACAAAGGTAGTAGCGTGCGCAAGTGACGAATCTTCGCGGTGGCGGGGAAATAAATGTCTTTCTACTAGATTTCGTCGATACATTGCATTCTGTAAATGTTTTGAATGGGCGAGAGTATCGTTATTTCGGGACCCAGTTGATATGACAACTGAAGGCTGAAGTAGTTCGCAGATGCTGAACGAATGTATACTTATTGGGCGACGGTCCGCGCAAATGCGCCGCGTGCACATTTTCGTTCCGAAAAAAAAAAAAAAATATATATATATATATATATATATATATATATATATATATACACACACACAGTGAGGCTCCGACTCCGTCCATCCTGTCCGTCGAAAACTCCTAGCCCCCCCCGAAAAAAATTTCTGGCTACGCCACTGCTAGCGGGTGTCGTGTGTAACATCAATGATAACCTGATCTATAGCAGAATGGAAGCAGAGCACAACGCCGTCTCAGCCCTGCAAAGATTATCGTATCATAACTAGCCTGGAGCTGTGAAAAGTGCGAAAAGGCTAAAGTTCTCGGGTCATATCGTAGATAACCTAGGAATCATTGCTGACGTTTCGATAGTTGAAGCTATCATTTATGTGGGTTTCCGCCAAACAACTTACGAGGTGAGAAGGCTTTTAGGGAAGGCAAAGTACTTGGCGATGTTTGTACTACACATGTCAGAACAAACCATCCTCATGAAACTCTTAGTCCTGCAGAAAAAGCCTCGAACTCTTGCAGAAAAAGCTCTCTTAAAGTGCGGTTCCGTCAGAGTTCAATCCATATAATCCCGCGATAGTTTCAGAGGGTGCCTCATCGTTTAGGTTGGGGGAATTCTCCAACAGAAGCTGAAATATGGAGTATACGAAGCTGTAGCGTATGAATGCCGTAGTCTATCAGAAACATAAAGGAGATACGCAGAGTAGAAACATGAAGGCTTGCTGTGACCTGGGCATGCTAGAAGTTTCAGGAATATGTTACTGGTTTACATGTCTCCATTTAAACAAACCACAAGCCGCTAGTACCGAATTTCATGCCGGGAAATTTCTCGGACATCAGTGTAGGATGCTGACTAAACATATTAATGACGCGTTTATCGTACAAAACGACAGATGTTCCAGGCAAGGAACTTGTCGCTGCTGATGTTGTTTCGACAGCCGCTACCTCATCAAGAAAGCATGGAGCTTGAAGAAGTTGAATGCTACATTACACGCGTTGGCAATCATAATTCAATAGACAAGGGACTTATAGAAATTTGACGAAAGCAAGCAGAAGATCCAACTTGCAGCAAGCTGAGCAGCTACTGCGCTGACGTATGGCCGAACCGCGATGAGCCTGCTTTCAAATATAAAGATGACTGTCACCGCAGGGAGACATTGCTGTTTAAGGTTGCCTTCCGATGGAAGGTCAAGTATTATAATTTCGCGGCCATTGCGCAATGAGATATTCGGAAATATAAATCTGGGACATCAAAGAATCGTGAAGTGTGAGAAAGAGCCTGGGAGTCAGTGAGGTGACAGAACGGAACTCCAAGCGCTTGTTAGGCGATGGACACAGTGCATTCAAGAAGAGACATACGGACATAAGCCCTTGATGCCGTCTAAATTTCCTGCTCGACCATGGCAGAACGATATCATGGATCTATTCAACTTCGGACTGAACTACTTGCTTATAACGGTTTACCATTCGCGATTTCCCGAAATCGCGCTATTAATCAGACATAAGCAAACAGACGATTCGTGCTCATTTCCGTTCTTTATGGAAGCTACCCCACCAGCCTTGTGTTACAAGAGGACTTAGCCGCGGTGAGGCCACTCTGTTGTACAGAGGCGCGCGCGCACACACACACACACACACACACACACACACACACACACACACACGCGCGTGCGCGCACACACACACACACACACACACGCACGCACACACACACACACACACACACACACACACACACACGCACGAGGTCTGTTAAAAGTGTCCGACCTTTGGCCGAAGAAAAAAAAACTCGCATAATTGGAGCGTTGGAAACTTATACCTGTGCACACGGGCACATTGGAAGGCCTTCGAGTCGATGACCTTCGAAAAGCCCACAACTCTATCGACTCAAAGTACATTCTGGCGCTGCTACACGGCAGTTTTGAACGGCCGTTGAGTCTCCGAGTGATTTCGCAACAGCATGGCGGCAACCAAGGCCCCCGCTTCAATTCTAATTCGCCCTAGTTGCTTGCTATTCGCACCGACGGCAAGAAACAAACATTAAATTGAGCCTTCTTTTAATCTCGTGTACCAAAAGGGACAAAGTATGCGCGACGTTTTGCAGTCGTTATTCAGAAAACGTGCCGATTTTGACACTGCTAAGCCTAAGTCCATAGCGTGAGCCTCAAAAGTAGTTTGATTCATAGGCACTAGATGGCGCTACACGTATTTAAAAGGCATGAGGAAAATTTAAAGAGAGAGAAAAAAAAGTTTTTGAATCTTCTTACGAGCCTGGTGGCGCACATGTCACCGCCCCGTTACAAAGGGGACGCTCATAGCATCCATCCATCCATCCATCCAGCAGAATAGGATCAGCATGCACTCTCGGATGGTCTTTCATATTTAGGGGCGCTGCGTCGCCATTGTGCACTGTGAGCAATGACGTTCGAGATGTAGAGCACTACATCTGGTCATGCAAGCGCTTTTTCCCTGAAAGAGTCACACTCATGGACACAAAAAAAAAAAGAGGGTTCCGCCACGCGTGCACTGAACAGATTATATATCCGGAATGTGCATGGACGGTTCGCAAGGTGTCGGCCCTGCTTTTAACATTTCTGCAAGAGACAGGATTGAGTAACACCTGGTGACGCATGGGACATGGACAGAGATGCTCGCGCGGAGCAATTGCTGGCCTCATATGCCAGGCTAACACCGCCTGCAGCCACATCTCTATCATTATCGCCCTGCCTACGAGTACGACGACCCAAGATGTCATGAATCGTGAAGTCTACATTCGTAAGGACGGCACGCCCTAAAAAGCTTTCACCGATAATAGACCTCAGTTCAAAAAACTTGAGGGCTCTTCTTCCCATCAATTCGCGCTAGAATGAGTTTTCGAGCTCGTGACATCGGACGCTAGGTTTGCATAAAGCAAAATGGTCTTGTTGAGGCGGCTGTGCGCATCGCAAAGAAAGACCCACAGAACACTGGCAGCAATTTTGCTGTTCTTCAGGCGTACAGAGCCACGCTTCTCGTGAATGGATTTAGCCCCGGCGCGTTATTAATGGGGCGGCATCTGATAACCTCCTGCCGGTGGCATGCCCGTTGTGTGAAGCGACGACTGTTGCCAAAGTTGCACTACGTGCGTGAGGACGGCGAGGAGCGGTCACACAAAATAAAAAAAAATTCACAGCATATCCACGGAGTGAATGATGATGAGTGGGCGAAGCTCCGGAGGTTCATCGTAGATCGTGCCGAGTTCAGGATTAATTTAGTTAACGCGCACGCTACGAATCCTTATGGTTCAACAACGCACAAGTGAAATCTCCGGCCGGCACTTCATTGCAAGTCAAGATCCAGTGCCTATATATATATATATATATATATATATATATATATATATATATATATATATATATATATATATATATGCATGTATATGGGTGGCCAGTGAACTGTTCTTCAGCGTGAGCAGTCGGTATTTTTCAATCAAGAAACTCGCTAGGAGACGCTGCCTGCGTCAAGCTTGTCTCTCGCGGGTGAGGGCGCGTTCTCTTTCTTTGCGAGCTGGTGGAGGGTTCATCGAGGAAAGAGCGTTTCCATAGTCAACGCGCGCCTTTCGCTCTTTCTCTCTCTCTTTGTCTCTCTCTCTCTCTCTCAGAAGACAGCAGATGGAAGAGTGAGAGAGGTAGCGCGCCGGGAGGCACGCGCCGAGCGCGAGTGCAAGCCTCCAGGCGCGCGAGCTCTCGAGCGCGAGCCTGCCGGCGGCGCGAGGTGGCTACATACATACGACGACGACGACTACTACTACTACTACTACAGAGGAGGGAACGGCCCACACCCTAACGATCTTCGCCCCTAAAGGGAGCTGAGGTCTTTAGGATTTAGAGCCAGGAATAACTTTGTCGATAACAGACCGAACAAAGCTGGAAGCGTTCTTTCCTGTGTAGGAGATATTATATTGTCGAGACGGACGGAGACCAAATGATAGGAAACCAATCCATGTAGCTCAGCGGTCTGTGAGCGCCCGGAAAAAACCACTAAACCTCGCCTGCTGCAAGGACTAGTAACATAGAAAGTCTAACAGTCCGAGAAGACGAAATGTAACGAAAAAGAACTAACGAACTAAAAGCTCATCTGCTCAACAAGGCTACAAGACACGGAGTGGATACGCTATCAAGCCTGTCCAGCGGTTTTAAAAGGCAAGGCTGTGAGGGGGAGAAGTGGTCTGCGGTTAGTGCTGGGACTCGGGGGAAACCTCAGCGGACGGACGTGACCCGCCAGAAAGCGGGCCCCGCCCGCCCGAGAACGCAGTTACGAGCACACGAGCCGGGAATGAGGAATTGACAAATAAAGACACTTTGAGACTGAAGGCCATCTGTGTTGGTTGTACGTTTCTCAGCATCAGCGAAAACTACAGACGAGATTCAAATTGATGGTGTTGGAATGTTAGAAGAATAAGCCAATGGGGAACGTTTTAAGTTATGCTTTCACACTGTCTTTCTCCTTTCCTTCTGAGGAAGTTAGTCTTTCCCCTGCATCGTGTACGAACTGGGAACTCATTGCGCCACTAAACGGTGTTCCGGCTATCCTCCTTAAACAAAAAGGCTAAATTATCTCTTGGACCTGATGATCGTCCAGACGCGTTCCTTCGTAGCTATGCTGAAATATCCGCCCTCTATCTCGCATGTATCTTGCGAGCGTCGTTATCATCTGCTGATCTAGCCGCTGGGTGGCGAATGGGACTTGTGTCATCCATTCAGGAAAATGGTGTCGCTGGACTAATTTCAAAATATCGCCCTCTACATCTCAATTTTTCTTGCTGTAACATGCTTGTACAAATTGTTTTCGCGCACAATAATGGAGTTCCTAGTAGGAAGCAACCTCCTTTTTTTTCTTGCAACGTGGCTTTGGAAAGCGCATTACCAAAGTCACACTAATAAACACAGGAATTTATGATTTTGCAAGAAACATGCATCCCGTCAAACATACGCAATTTTCTGAATCATGTTCGGCTTTGTCTAGCATGGAAAGCTTATCTTCAAGCTGAAGTGCACAGACCTCCCCTGTTTTATAATAAACCCCGTTTCTGCTTGCATAGGTGTCATGTGCGCGCTAAAAATATGGGCCAGTGCTCGGTGCCCTAGAGGAGCTGGTAAAAATACGCCGACGATGACGACGACGAAGTGGCAGCACGCGCAAGGTTGCGCGAGCGCAAGAGCACGAGGCAGAGGTGAGAAGAGGAGCGAACAGGGGAGACGGACCTCAGCGTTCGACACAGTCGGGTGCCCGGGCCCGAGTGTCCAGCCTCTTTACCAGCAGTCCTCGAATTGGAGCTCCGGGCTCCACGTGGCTGCCTGTGGGTCCTTCCCATCACATCTCCTGCTGCAAGGCCGCTTGGGATCCAGGAGTATTCCAGCAAGCCTTCGCTCTTACGTCTCCTCAGCGCTCCACTCCGTGCTCGACGCCAGGCAACGCTACCTCGGCGCCCTCCAGTCGCCCGTCCCGCTAGACGGTGAGCCTGTGCCGGCAGAGACTCGTGTTATCTTATTAGGGAGCTAAGTTTTCTATCCTCTTTTTCTGTTTATCCGCTCTCCGAAGTGTATGTGTGTGTGTGTGTGCAGTGCGCGTCTTCTTCTGTCTGTATAAATTGTCCTCTGGAACGCACAAACAGCCTCGTCGCTTCGATGGGAACGCCCGCGTTCCCAGCTTAAATACATCCTTTTAGAACCTATCATGACAGTAGGAAACCGTACTACAGTGCCTAGAAATATTTTGTTTCTAGGCACTATAACCGTGCGGAAACGGCTAACATTAATGGACACCTTACAAAGTTTCGCAGTTACTTCAGGAGTTCGACAGGTATCGCATTGATACCAATCTCCTTTCTGGCTTCTTCAAATGTCATCGTTACTGTTTTTGCCTAATCAGTTCAAATCCGTTTATATGCGCGTGATTGCATTCTTTATAATGAAATTGCTTGTAGAGAGGATCAGGAACATTTTGACGATATTATAGCGTAAGCTGTTATGAGACCACAAAAAGGGTCGTTTTTGCGCCGTAGTTGTCCGCCGCCGCCGCCGCTGGTGTCCGTAACCACTATCGCACAAATGTAAGAAAAAAAAAATAACCCGGACCGAGGAGTGTTCCAACTCGTCCTCTGCGTGAATTCGAACCCACACTCTCTGCCTGGTAGCCGAGCATTCTACCACTAAGCTATGACTGTTTTTTTTTTTCTTTATTGCATGGAAATATTTCCGTAAATGCGTTTGAACTGTACTATACAGTTGCACACATATTAATATTAAGCAAAAGAAGGTTTAAACTGTACTATACAGTTGCACACATATTAACAGTCTAGCATAAAAAACACAACTTTGCACTTTTAAACTCATAGACTCCTCAAAAGTCAGGCAAACAGACACAAGCGTCCAGAAGCGAAAGCCAGTCCGGAACAGGATCAAAAGTCTCAACCACACTGCGTACTTGGGCAACCTCTTCTCGGAACACAGACTTCGTCGAGCGAGGTGGTTCAGCATGCCTGTCAATCATGCGGCTCCTCCAGAGGGCATAAAGTCCTAACAACATGACCATATCATACGGCATAGTACTACTGCTCTTGCTGAACGGGAGGAACCTAATACCGTGAGGTGTGAGGGGAAGTTCTTTTCTTATCGTCCGCTTGAGAATGTCCCAGAAATAAAATGCATCTTGACAAACAATAAAACAATGTTCAATGGTCTCAGGTTGACTGCAAAGTCTACAGTTTACTGACCAAGGTACGTGTATTCCTTTATCATTAAGCCAGGTCTTCACAGGTAACGTTCCCGTGTGTAGCTTGAAGAAAAATGTTTTCGCAGCAGGTGATACACACATTTTACGTACACGGAAAAACACATCTTGTCCAGATAACGACAAATATGGCAATCGGTAAACAGGCTCAGAGAAAAGGTCATTCACGAGTGCAGCAGACAGCGTTGTTCTATCGACAGTATATAAGTACTCTAATGTGAATCTAGCTTTTAAAAAACACAGAGTGTCAACAATTTCCTTCAAAAAGCCCCACAGACGCGATTCTTGAGGAGTGTTTGTCGTTACAAAAAGAAAAGGAAGGTGATAAGCAATTCGGGTCCTAAGAACGGCTAGTAGAAATGGATGACAAACATCTTTGAGGTAAAAGAAGCGAAGTACCAACTGTCGCACAAACAAATGCACAAGATTGAGGCCCCCCTTATCGAGCGGTAGGAAAAGATTGTCTCTTCTCATAGCTTCCCAAGATGAACGCCAAATAAAACAAGCGAATATTCTGTGAAATGCCTGTATATGGGCACGGGAGCAGTGCAACACCTGCAGGACATAAATAAGTTTTGACGCTAGAAATACATTGCATGCTTTAGCTCTAGCAAAAATAGAAAGGTCTCGACCCTGCCAATTAGCCACTTTTCGACGTATAGTACTTATAGCAGACGTCCAATGAGGACCACTATTACGGTAATTATCGAGAGGTACCCCAAGGTACCTAATTGGAGCTTCATTCCAATGAACATTCGCAAACACTGAAGGAGTTGAAGCCCACATGCCTATCCAAAATCCTCTACTTTTTTCAAAGTTAATGCTAGCTCCCGCAATGTCGCAAAACCGCAATGTGGTATCTATTGCTTCCTGAACACTAGGTTTATCGGTGCAAAAAAAGGCAATGTCATCCGCATAAGCTAAAACTTTAATTTCCTCAACTTCATACCTGTATCCTCGAATGCTAGAATTAACAAGTACACCCAGACAAAGCGGTTCCATATATATGGCAAAAAGTAAAGGGACAGCGGGCACCCCTGACGTACGGATGAATTCACCTGGATTACGTCTGACAGAGTGCGATTTACAATTAACCTTGTTGTGCACCTTTTATAACAAAGTGCTATGCCTTTGTACAATGCATCGCCTAGCCGTAGGTGACGCAGTAGCCGGAACAAAAAATCATGCTG
>JABSTT010005531.1:0-16832 GCA_013339685.2 Hyalomma asiaticum | reverse complement strand
GGGCCAGCTGAAAAATGCTGAAAAAACGCTGATGACCTCTTGCGTGTCTGTAGGATTAGCAAACACAGAATTATCTAAAGCAGGAGGCAAATAACCTAATGAATCACAATTATGACTTCTGTCAACTAGTGAGGTAAAGTACTCATTAAATTTGTTTGCTGGTACTGCACCTCTGCATATTTCATTATTAATCACCAGCTCACTAATATCATTAGTCACTTGTTTGGTAGAGCTGTCGTTTCTTTTTTACCGATGCTCCTTTAATTAATTACTTTGCAGTGCACTTCTCCCTCATTATGACTCCGTGCGTGACTGCTTCTCATGCATATTGTAAGAAGAATGTACTGCGGAAGTTCACTCTTTTTTGTAATGCCCCCCTTACACAATGCTTCTTTGGAAACCTGTAAGGTATTTTTAAATAAATAAATAAATAAATAAATAAATAATAAATAAAATAGCATTTAGTATGTTCCATAACTGCTTCGAATCAGTGACACCGTCGAACATCTTGAAGTGATAATCGCGGTTAGCTTGCTTTTGTAGTTTTGTGAGTTTATTTCTGTATACCTTAAAAGCTTTAAATTTATCGGGTCTCGCTTTATCAGAAACTCTTTATACAACCTATTTATTTTCTTTTATCATATTGAGTATGGCGGAAGAAATCCAAGGTTTACGAGCTCGTTTTGGTCTCTTTAAAGCCTTGTAAGTAAAATGTTTTTTATACACAGAAGTTAGAGTATCAATAAAAATGTCACAAGCAAGATCGGCAGAAGAACTAGATAGGACGTTGTTCCAATTTAGAGTGATGATTTCATCTCTAAAAGAAGATAGCGTTTGTGGACTAATTTGTTGAACGTGAACGGCAGGAAGGATTTCACTCCTTACATTGAATGTATTTTCTAGAATGAGATATATGGGCAAATGATCACTTATTGGAGCCCGTAGGACGCCTGTTTGTATCGTATTGCTTGTATTATTTGTGATAAACAAGTCTAATAGAGTAGAAGCGGTATCAGTAATACGTGTTGGAATGGTAACTACATTTTTAAAGAAAAAGGAAGCAAGCAGCTCTGCAAGTCTTTTCTGTTTATGTGTGTTGCTACACATATCTATGTTAAGATCACCTCCCAGCACTAATGTGTAATTAAATTGGTTGACAATGGTAAATATGTTTTCTAAATATTGTATAATTGATTCAATATTGCCACTTGGAGGCCTGTACATTACAACAAAAATATAGCTTTGATACTGTAACGCCTCAAGGTCATCGGTGCGCAGAGACAAATCTTCATGATACGTTATTCCAGCTTTGACATGTAAGCATACACCGGCACCAATTTTCGATTTTCTATTTTGGTATACAGCATTATAACCGTCGATACGAAAGACGTCTGTTTCACTACAGTACCAAGTTTCTGCACTCTGCAACCCATCGAGTCCGTCCAGTTCCCGAGCAAGGCGCGCCATGCCAATGTTGAAAAGAAGCAGGGAGATGACTGCCCCCTGAGGTGTTTTGCGTGAACCTAATTCGTAGCTTTCAGACTTCAGCTCTGCCAACTTAAGTGTGGCCGTTCGCTCACTGATAAAAGCCACCATGAAATGGGAAAATCGTGCACCTAGGTTCATATCGATTACGGATTCCAATATATGGGCATGAGATATGTTATCAAAGGCCTTAGCTAGATCGAGGGCAAGTATAGCCCTGGCAACACGAGTGTTATCGTCAATGATGTGAAACTTGAGAAAGATCACATCCTGCGTTGAGAGACGCGAACGGGAACCCTTCGAATATTCCAAATAGGTTTAGTGCCCAGCGTTCCTTTGAGGATGTTGCAGAAGTTGGCTCAGTTTGTTTGAGCAAGCTGGGCGGCATACCGTCAAACCTCCTCCGTGACTAACGCAATACGAAGCGGAAGTTTGCGATTTAGCCTCCAGTGTTTTCATCGTTTGGAGAGGCTACGACGTGCACCCCACAGATGGACGAGGTGGGGGTCTCCCTGCGGAGCATTCTTTGTGTTCTTAATCTTTCTGCTAGCCCTGCCTAGGGCGTGTTGTATCCTTTGTGTCCAAGAGTCCAAGGTTTGCTGCGTGCTTTCCTTCTCGGCGATATACGTACGGAGTTTATCCTAGTCAACGAGTGTTTGAAGTTTGAGCCGAAAAATTTTAGAATTTTGCGTAACAATTGTTTGATTCATATGGTAATCGCTGCGTGATGCGTCGGACAGGACCTCATGTGTTTTCACAATCACGTGTGTGCTAACCATTCTGAGGGCGCGAGTGGCATCTCTTGCTGTGCTGGTGCCCATTCTCGTTGGCACAGTAGGATCTCTGATTAGAGTCAGTGCTGCATTATGGTGTTACGTATAAGGTCGCCCTTCGGCGTGTTATTTATATAACCCCATGCCATGTGACGAGCGTTAAAGTCTCCCACTATGATTTGATGGGTGTGCCGAGTTTGAGCAAAGATTGCCAGTATTTGCGTTCCCTTATCTTTAGGCGGACTATGGGTTGATTCGATTTCCCGATGTGGGGTTGGACGGATTAATCTCGAGAGCAGTGTACTCGATTCCTCCTTCCTGCGGAACACCAGTAGGGGTTCGGTCTATGAAGGGGATGGTTCTGTTTATAAGAATAGCGGTTCGCGATCTCGCGGCTGCTACGTGATATCCCAGTAAGGATAGAGACAAAGACTCTTTCCCGCAGAACTACTATATCTGGCAGGTTTGTGCAGTGTTGAATTGAGGCTGCAAATTGGGCGAGTTTCTTTTTGCAGATTCCATTGCCATATGTTTAGATCAGGTGAAGTTTGGTTTTTGGGTGGCGGAGGTAAGCCTGTTCCACCAGAATTTTGTTGCTTATTCAAATTTATCATTTTGGTGGGCTACGGGGGGCGACACGTTAGGTCGCAAGCCGGTCACTTCCCCTGTGGGCTAAGGGAAGTATGCGGCGGCGGCCGGTTTGGTTTGTGTGTGCTTACGAGTTGGTGGTGATTCGGCCTTCAAATCGTATAGTTGATTAATTGCGCTTTCTATTTTTCCCAATGAGCTGGGTTTTCTATTTTTTGGAGGGTGTGCTCTTGTTCCTTTATCAATTATATTTTAACCGAGGCTCTCGCTTACAAACTTAAGGACAAGTTACGTAAGGCCCTGCTTGAATTCTGGGGTTCGGAAATATTGTGTGCAGGACTGTTGTAGGAGGGCTGGTGTGTGCGGCGGTGATTGCTTGGCAGGTATTAGGTAGGCCTGCTCGGCTGGCGAATTACCAGTGCCGTCCAAGGGGTCCTGCCATTGATGCAGCCATGGGTGTGGATCCAGGTGCCCTCGATTTGTGAAATAAAAAGGGATCGTGGGCACCTCCCTTGCCGCGGAGCCAGGTGTTTGGACGGACTCTCTCTTCGGGAGTGCTCGCCACACGATTTCGCTTTTCGTGCTGCGTTGCGTAGCAAGAAGCGGCGGGTGGTTCCTAGATGGTGTGCTAGGTGTAAGTTCAGTGGGAGACGCTCGCGGTTTGACAAGTTTTTCGCTCTTCTTTTCGTGTTGTACTTTTAGATGAGAAGCACATTATGGCGGGCGCTTTTTCCGCCCCTCCTTCCCACGTCCCGCGACCCCACACACAGCGAATGCGCGTCCCTTCCCCCCTCTCTCTCTCCTTTCCTACGCTGCCCCTTTCTCTCCTCTAGGAATCTTTTACTCTAGGGAGTGGCGCGCATGACAGGTGCTGCGACAGCTGCATACTCCGCTGCGGGCGCCACAGCAGTTCCGCGGTATGAAAATGGAGCGCATGCGCCTCATTCTCTCCTGTGTAGCGCCGCGATGAGCGCTCGGGCCGCTGCCGCGAAACGGGAGCGGCGACGTGACGAGTCCCGAACTTCGGGCTCGCGAAGCCGAATCGAAACGTGTACGGCGGCAAGCGGACCCTCAACTTCGGGCTCGGGAAGCCGAATGAAAATGTCAACGTCGAGCGGCGGATCTCGAGGCGGCGCGGCAATGCCAAGCTGAATCGAAACGTCAACGTCGAGCGGTCAAACCCGAGGGGGCGCGGCAATGTGAATCCGAATCGAAAAGCAAACGTCCAACGGCGGATCCCGAAGCGACGAGGCAACGCGAGTCGGCGACGAAGGCAACAAATCACAACCACCACGTTCTCTCCCTTCTGTTATACATTCTCATTCGTCCTCCCAATAAAATTACACCATCTCCCGCTCAAACTAACCATCTCCCCGCAGCTTCGGAGCTGCAAATTGTTCGCTTTAGCGGGAGAAGGTATAATCCTTTTTTTTTGGGGGTTCCTTGGGCTGGTGGTGCTTTTGGGCTCTTGGACGCAGGCAATCCTAGTGACACGTGCGGTTTTTTTCGTTTGCTTCAAAGAGAACGCCGTTATCACCATCCCGGGAATCGCGCGCTTGCTGATTGTTTGCGGAAGCACCCTTATCACTTTCTGTTGCGCGCAACGGAGACCACGTTTATCTTGCATGTCACTTCGGGAACCGTGTCGACCAATCTTGAAACTTGGCATGCCTAACGCTTACATTTGAGTGACTTTTGGAATCCCAGAGATAATGGGAGAATGCGTTATGACGTGTGTATAAAAGCGGACGCACTGCACCTCCACTCACTGTTTCCGTCGACCGACAACTGTTCACGCCGCTAGTGCTGTGCATTGTCATTGGCTTTGTTTCGCGGGGAACAAGTTCACCCAATAAGCAGAGAACCTGACATCGCTTGAGTTCTGTGTGCTTCGCCTTGAGTGGTGCGTGCGTCAAAACCACGTGACAATAGGAATGTCGTGAGGTTGTTGGTTTGTCGTGGGTAGCTCGGCGCGTTGCCTCGGTAGAGCCGTATTGGGTCCATTCCGGCGCTGGCGTCCCTTCCGCGTTCGGGGATTGAGCCTCCTCTTGCGCGCCGGGCAAGCCATCCCGATCGTGGGGTGTTCATCGGAAATGCAAGTGAAAGCGTAGAAGACAACCGTCGTGGTTTTCATCTGGGCTAAACACGCCGCAGTTCCCGCACCCTCGTTCTTTTGGGTATGGGCAGATGTGTCGACGCCCGGTTCTGAGGCAGCAGTGGCACACTTGGGTGACTGGGCGGCAAGGTTGGCATCAAAATTCTATGCTGTGAAAGTATACGTAGGTGGGAACTCGCCTGCCCTCGAAGATGTGGAGGCAAGCTGCGTTCGTTCCGAAGAGTCGGGCTTGTATAATTTTGATATTATTCAGGTAGGTGACCGTATCGTTCACGAGGGCTTCCTGAATAGGTAGGGCTCCCGTGATTATTCCCTTGCACGAGTTGTCTGGAGAAGACACGTATGCGGAGACTTGATAGGACCTGTTGCCGGGCAGAAGCGTCTGAATGTGGCAAAGCTGGTCCGCCAGGTCAGGGTCCTGGGTGCTAAATCAGGGCGATGTTCCCCTCTTTGCGAACACGTATTCGCGCCTCCGGATGCAACAGCGCTCGAAGTGCGGTTTGTATTGCTGCTCGCAGAGGTAAGCCTGCTAGTGCTGTTCATTGTAGTTGTAGTGATATGCCTCCACTTATTCGAAGAGCCACCTTGTGGTCCCCTGTAGGGAGACGCGGCCGGCCGGGCCCGTGTCGACGTTCGCATGAGTCTAATGGGGCGGGTGGTGCCTTGGAAGACTCCTAGGCGATAACCCTCCGTCGTCGAGCGTCGACTACCCGGTACCACGGAGTTTGTGCTACGAGTGACTCAGCGTGTGTCGTTGAAGGCGCCGGCTGCACGGTTCACGCCGGGGTGGCAGTCGTCGGGCCCAAGGTCACGCTCAAGGTCCGTGTCATCAGCATCCATGCAGTACGGTTGGCCTGCCGAGTTCGAATCGTCGCCGACCGCTACCGCGGCTGGGCCCCCTACCAAGGGAGCCGCGTTTCGTGGCGCGTTGGGTGGTGGACGCGGCTTCCGCGTCCGCCATGCCGATGTCGCGGTGGTGCGTAGGAACTTAATCTGCACATATCGCGGAGGTAAAAAGTTCAAAGCGGTGGTCGTGGACCAGAGAGGCTCGACTACGAACTGTGCCACTGTACGCACAACGAACCCGCAGGTGGCCGAACAAGTGGCCATCGCACTCGCTCTCCTAAATAGTCGGTGCGACGAAGTGTACAGCGACTCAAAGGCGGCAGTCAGAGCCTTCCAAAAGGGCTGCATATCAATACAGGCCGCCAGGATCCTGACCATATACTGGTTTCCCGCGCATGTCGGCTCAGCGAAGGGCGTTGCCTTGAACCCGAACGAGTCGGCCCACACAGCAGCGCACGCGCTCACCAACCGCGCTGCTCTCGACATGGGCGACGGCTCCAGCGCCGACGACGCGGGACATAAAGACACTCCAACCACACATAACGAGATTACCAATAATTACTATATGGCGAGACGGGCTTTCCCGATCCCGCATTCAAAACTCAATAGAGCACAGGCAGTTTCGTTGCGCTTACTTCAAACCCACTCGTACCCGTCGCTAGCATATATACTTAAATAACTTTATCCACACAAATTCCCCGACGCTGCCTGCATCGCTTGCGGGTAGGCTGCTGCATTAGCACACATGCTCTGGGAGTGCGGGTTGCTCGGCCCGACTTACAGCAAGGCCGAATGGGATGCGCTTCTGCGCAGCCCACACCTTGAAGACCAAATCCTGGCCGTCCAGTGCGCCCGCGACAGGGCCGTTAGGCTAGACCTGCCGGTCCCCACGTGGGAGTAGCCAGGTGGCGCGAGGCAACCTCAGCGTCTGCATTGGACTCTAATAAAGTTGTTCTCTCTCGCTCTCTCTCTTCATCTGGTGACCACCGCTTTGGGTTTGCAAATGGCCGTCTCTGGCAGAAAATAAACGCCCACCCCAAAAATACTGGTGGCAGTTAAAAGCTGGTGACACGCCGGTGACGATGGTTGCACTATTTTGTGCCGATGGTCAAAGATTCCGGCTGATTGAGGGTAGACTGGCGGAGCCGGATGCGATGTTACCTGCATCCGCCGTTGCCCAGGTGGAATAGGTGGTGTATTGCCTCAGTGCCACAACGCTTGAACGATCACGACGAAGCGTCGCATTGTAGTGCCTCGCGCATTGGTGTGGAATTGCGTTGCCGCTCTTTGAACGCCGTTCTGCACGTGCCCGCTTGGCGCGTTAAAAAGAAGAACGAAGAAGGAATCGCACTATGGCCGCCTGAGCAGACGGAGGAAGACATCGGGGCAGAGAAGACGCGCTCGCCTGGTCGGGCGTAAACGCTGGGCAGGCCAACGTTTGTCGGAGGGACCCAGTCGACAGCCATCACCCGGGGGACCTCGAGAACGATACATCTCACGCTCCGCCCACCCAGCAGATGTATGGGAGTCCCCATCGCCCCTTTGTCCAATACACTTCTGGTGCCAGCCTCCGCGTTTTGAGGACCTCCGACAGACACTGTTTCGACACTGTCGACGTGTGGGAACGCGTGAGCCCTCCGCTTAATTGTTTGAACTCCGTGAGCGATACGGTTGCACAAACACTGCATGTATGCATATTGTGACATTTGTGCTCCTGTGTAATTGCGCTTGTCCCTGTGTATTGGTGTTCAAATATATACCCAAATTAACACGAGCACGAGCAGAGGAGCTTGAACGAACGAGGATTATTTATTTATTTATTTATTTATTTATTTAGAAAAAAACTGCCAGTCTGAGTGCCAGACTTTGGGCAGGGGTGGGCGATACAATGTTGAACGAGAACCGATAGAATGCTAAAAGATAGCCGATACAAGATACAAAGATAGCCTATACAATGCTAGAAAAAAGAAACATGAAATACGGTCCACAATCCCGTGACCGTGACTGAAAATAGTACAAAAACGCCATCAAAAAAAAAGAGAGAAAAGAGAAGAAGAAGCGCACACTGGGTAAAAAAGTGAAAAGAAGTGGCACCAAATATCAACTGTAGTCGAAATAAAATCAGCAACACTACAAAATTACAGAAGCGAGACATTGAACTTCAAGCAATCAATCTGATCGAGATAGGTACTAAAATAAAGCGCACTGCAAATAAATGATGGTGTAGCTATGATACATATGGAGCAGGTAACGCACGGAGAAACGAGCTGAGATCGATTCTTTCAAGAATCTCTGATGGAAAGTTGTTCCACTCGCTGATTGTGCGGGGAAAGAAAGAGTACCTGTATGTGTTAGTATGGCAGAGGTGCTCAGCAACTCTTTTAGGGTGGGAGGCGCGTGTTTCGCGGCGCAAAATTGCTTCGATGTAATTACTCTTCTCTATTGCTAGCTTATTATTTTATATGAGATAGAATAGCTTCATTCTCTCGCGATAATGTCTCAATTCAAGGGTTTCCAGCTTAGCGCTTTCCAGAAGAGGTGACGGAGGTGTGTCACGTTGGTAGGCATTAAATATGAATCTTACAGCTTTTCGCTGTACTGATTCTAGTTTATCTATGTTTGCTTGCTTGCTGCAATGAGGAGACTCTAGATAGAACGCGAGGCAATGAGGAGACTCTAGATAGAACGCGAGGCGGTTGACGCACAAATATGTGCAACGGAGGTGGAGCTCCACACGTGTAATAAAAAACTGCGTGTCGAAAAGCTGCACACCAGTAAGTCGGTGGAAGAGAAAGTTCCTGAGGCTCCTGTTCTGTTGGGTTAAACGTCCCAAAACTAGCTCTGATTATGAGAGATGCCGAAGTGGAGGACTTCGGAAATTTCGAGCACCAGGAGTTCTTTAACGTGCACTGGCTTCACGGAGCAGAAGGGGCCTCAGCATTTCGCCTCCATCGAAATGCAGCCGCTGCATCCGGGATTCAACACCGCCACCCTAGGATTAGCTGCCGAGTACCATAGTCCCTAGACCACCGTGGCGGGGTAATCCAGTTCATTGGGGTTACTGAGTGATCAGAAGATAGACTCACAATTAAGTGAGGGAGAGGTCCTATTTGTATTGGTTGATGTCGAACATACCTGTAAAAAGGACTTCATGTTAACCGTGCTTAGCAGCGAGCAGGAGCGGTCTTTTGACGGCATTCATACTACCTAGGAAACTATTGAATTGAGAGTCGACCCCCACATGACCAATGTCAAAATAAGGCGTGGCTATGAGTTTCAGAATACTTAGGATGAAATCTTGTTTTCTCAAGGCAGGTTATACTGTTTCAGAGCAGACAGTGACAAACGCGCAGATTGCTCTTATATGCTAGTCAGTGCAGCTATGTATACAAAAGACACTTGCGAAGAGCGTTGCAGTGAAAGTTGACAGAACACAGACATTCGAGGGCATCAAATCGATGTAAATATTTCTCACGTGCAGACACGCTAATAGATGGACACATAGATGAGGCACTAATAGATGAGCACAGCGCATCTATTAGTACCTTTTCTTTGGCGAAACAACGTACTGACTGGAAATCTCAGGATCTGGGAAATAGCAAGGACCTTCTGTGGCTGTGATGTTCATCAACGAGCATAGCAGACCTTTAGGTGCCGTAGCTATCAAAAAATTACAAACATTTCGGCGACAAGGGAGTATGATGTCTCCGTTGTGCCTAAGAAAGTGCGGCCCATCATAAGCACAGAATATGGGACCGCAAAGGAGGACCTCAGAGATTTTATTACCAGCTCAGTTACTTCTACAGAGCAGACATGCTCAGAATTGGAAAAGGTTACAACCCCTTTGCATGTTGTCTCGAAAGTCAACCGAGAAAAAGTGTTTCCGAAAGGTGACTCGCATCTTCTATTGAGTGCGTCCATCTGTGTGGCGCGCAGCATTCGTGAGAATGGGGAAATGGAAAAATGCGTTTCTCATGTCATAGAACTCGATTGCACTCTAAGCAGCAGTACGAAAGAAGCAAACAGAAGTCCAGAAACAGGAGTGAGTGAGTGAAAAACTTATTGGTCAGTGTGTTTGGACCCCCACGTCCCTGGACCACCGCGCGGTCCGACGCCATGTCTACGTGGCGATTCCTGTTCTTGAAAGGATATCGACAGCCCGAGTCACATAGCTGCAGCGACGGGTCCGTAGACAACAGCAGGACCTCCTAGTCCTCCCAACTTGAGATACCAGGCTGTCCCTGCTGGGGAGGATCAGCAGGGCAGCCGAAAAGGATATGGGAAAGTGTGGCGTGAGGTTCGCCGCAGAGGGCACATGCAGGGGAAGTGCCATAGTAGTAGGACAGCAGTTGCGGGGAAGAGTGTCCGTGTCTGGAAGCGTCTCCTTAGGACTTGTTGGGAGTGGCTAAGGGTGGGGTTTGGAGGAGGGTAAATCCGATGGTTCGAACGGGGTTTTTGCGTGAACTCTGCAAAGGTCTAATAGGATGGATTTGCAGGCTAGTTGGTCAAGCATCATGGAAAAAACAGCGCGAACACAAGGACGATGAAAAAAGGAACACACACCACACCACGGAGCGCTGACTGTCAACTGATTTTATTTCGGCGAAAACGTGCATATATACATATGTATGAGCCTCGTCACAAGTGCTATACACTGATAAACACAGAGGAAGATGCAAAGGTCATCTCATGATAAAAACAACAGATGAAGGAATAAGAAAAATGTCATCACCATACCTGCTGCATGTACATTATAAAAACGGTCATCTAAGGCTTGTTAGCGGAAATATATGCAATTTCTTTTTCTAAGAGAGCGACAGATGGGGTGCTTAAACAGTTATGTTCCAGCAGAGCGGTCATATGTGCTTCTATAATTTCCCGCGTCAACTGGGAGGGGCTTTTTGCTAAAATGTCACATTTTTTATATAGGGGTTTACAACCACAACGCTTACATTGATCGCCAAGGTGGCCTCTAGCAGTGCTGGTGACGTTATTTTTATGTTCACGAAGCCTGCATTCAGGCATCTGCCCGTTTGTCCTACGTAAACCTTGCCACAAACAAGGGTATACGGTAGAGATGGGTCGCTCAGGAGTGAGCCGGATCTTTTGAGCTGCTCTTTCCAAAGAGCGAGTGATCCGCGGCTCAGTCAAACTGAGCGGCGGTTCTTTGGGAGAGCGGACGGCGGTTCTCTCTCGCTCAGTGAACCGAGGGCGGGAGGCGGTTCGCTCTCGCTCAGTGAACCGTTCGTTCTCTCTCGGTCAGAGAGCCGAGGTGAGCCGGGTCAGTAAAACTGAGCGGCGGTTCTTTGGGAGAGCGGACGGCTGTTCTCTCTCGCTCAGTGAACCGAGGGCGGGAGGCGGTTCGCCCTCGCTCAGTGAACCGTGCGTTCTCTCTCGCTCAGAGAGCCGAGGTGAGCCGGCTCAGTAAAAAGAGCAGCTGTTCTTTGGGACTCTCGCTCAGTCAACCGAGGTGAGCCGTGCTTTCTCTCGCTCAGAGAGCCGAGAGCGGAAGGCGGTGCTCTCTCGCTCAATGAGCCGCGGTGAGCCATGCGGACTGAAGTGCCTGGATCGCTTTCGTTTCGACGGCGGCGACGAGTGTTGGCCGTCGCGGGCTGACTCGCGCTACTCGCATCTCGCTCGCTGTGTACGCTGCGTGAGGCAGTTCATCGTGAGCTCGTGCAACACTTCGAAGGGTATTTGGTGTCATTAAAGACAACAGGTCAACGTAGCTTACGTCCTCATTAGTGCTCATTAGTATAGTTATGAATATGTCACCCATATCATCCAGTCCTCTGAACTTCCTGAGCATGTATTTTAGCACATCAATAAACGAATAACATGCCGTGCTGTGTCAAGACTTCATATTATTTCGTTCGTGGCGCATGTTGGAAAAACAATCATGGCATGATCGCACTTCGTTTTGATCTGTTTATAAGGGCTGCACAGATATCGTTTGACGTCTTTGTTTCTGTCACTGGGTGACGGAAGCTAAACTTCTCTTCAAGTTTACGGCACATCATGATGGCATCCAGACTGATGGGCACGCTAAGCTATTTTAGGTAGATGAACTCTTCCAGAAATGCGTCCATTAACAGTGACACACGTTAAAACTAAGTGCTTGATGTAAGACAGGTCCCAACACGGGACAGTGAAACACGGCAAGTGCTGCTTTCCGGATATTTCAAAGCAGATCTCGCATGTACTTTTCAAACGTGAAGGGGGTTGTCTCGCACACAGTGTGGGGAATTCTTCATTGTATAAACGCTCCCTTGGTGCGGCTGTAATTACTTATTGTTATGTTGGGAGCGACGGAGCTCCGTGGCAGAGAGACCGTACAGCATGGTGGCTGGTAGGAAACAGGTTTATTTGCTTTTTACAAAAGAGAACGAGAGGAAGTGGGGTCGAGAGTACGAAAGGAATTCGGCAGTGCAGGCACCACAGGAGTCCTTTGTCGCGTAGGGCTTCGCGAGCGTTCGGAGAACCCACAGGCTAGGCACAGCAGTTGGAGCGGCCGTGCGTCACTAGGTGTGCGCGTACACGACATCCCTTACCCCTCAGAAGGGGTCACCATATCGATCAGGTGGACGCCGATCACGCTTAGGTCTCGGCGCAGTGTGTTGTTGTGGAGACTCTCGGTCTTGGTCACCGCAAGGTTGCGTCGCACAACTGTCCAACCTGGTCTCAGCTTGTCCATGTTCGGAGCTGGACGTTGTGGGCAGATCACGCGGCAGCGATGTTTCCGCTGGCAGCGCGATCACGTACGGAGCCGGCACTGTGCATGGCTGTTCACTGTCTGCTTGTCCGTTCGCTTAATCGCTCGGCGGCGACCTTCCGTCGGATAGGCTTCCGCACCTGGCTTAATGTGGTCTAGGTGCCGACGAAACGTTCCGCTTCCTGACTATCAGCCAAGATCGATGTCCGAGCCTCTTCAATACGGTTCCTGCAATCCAGGCAGGGCTTCCTGCGAAGTTCTGGAAGAATACCGATTGTCCGATGGCTACTTTTCTTGGCGAGTTAGTAACGCTGTAGTCAGTGGTCGCCCTCTCAGCTGGTCGTGGCTGAATGCGTGTCAGCGCCGTTGTGAGCTCGCGACCGAACATGAGTGCGGCTGGTGTTCTCCCCGTCGTTACTGAAACAGTGGTGTGCTGTTTAAGCAGGAATCGAGCTAGCCTGCAAGCAAATGTACCGGACTGATCCTTGGCTAGAGCGTGTTTTGTTTCGAGGACCATTCTTTCCGCTTGCCCATTCGTGGCCGGATGATAGGGCGCACTTGTGACGTGCGTTACCCGATTTTTCTTCAGGAAATCTTCCATTTCTGCAGAAACAAAGGACGAGCCGTTATCAGTAACCAACCTTTCGGGAATGCCGAAAGTTGCGAACAGATTCCGCAGTTCCTCAATTAATGTTGGTGACTGTATGTTTCGCATGTAGCGCACTTCGAGCCACTTGCTGTATGCGTCGACTACAATTAGTAGCATCTTTCCCTCCACGGGGCCAGCGAAGTCGGCGTGAATTGTGTGCCATGGTGTGGTCGCGCGTTTCCAGTCAGGAGGTGGTGCCTTATTCAATGGTCCCACGTAGCCCTCGATGTCTTCTTTGAAAACATCAGGATGGCGTGCGAGAACATCCTGGATCGCTTGTCTTGGGTCGGCAACCTGGTGTATTCCGTGCACACGGATGTTCAGAGCCGCCAACCAGTCACGTCCCAACAAATTGCAGCCAGTCCCTTTCATTATCAGGAGGGGCAGCACATAGTCCTTTGACTTGAAGCACACACGAACTTGTGCCCAACGGAGTGTGCGAAGTTCCTCCCCTGACCAAGTGCGTAAGCCTAGGGGTTCTCTTAAAAGCTTTGGGGCGTTCGATGGCCACGTTTGGTGGTAGGTAGCCTCACTAATGAGAGAACATGCGGCCCCCGTGTCAACTTCGAATTTCAAGGGCCTTCCTTCGACTTTTACGTCAACGAGGAATTTGGGGCAGGGTTGTCGCCCACTCACGGCATGTAGATCGTAGCACCTATCGCTGGGCACAGGGACGTAGCTCGCAGATTGTGCGTTAACCGTGCGCGTTTCTTGCCTTGTATTGAGGTTGCCTTCTTTGATTTTCCTCTTTTGGTGAGGCAGGCGTTCTCAATGTGTCCCTTTTTAGCACAAAATGGCATTGCGCTGTCCTGAATTTGCAGGTGTCAGCCTCGTGCCAGCCGTCGCATCGGTAGCAGCGTCGTTGCTGAGGCGAAGTTTTGCCTTCTTTTTTGGAATGCGAAGTCTTGTGTACTTCTCCGGAGTTCGTCGCTCCCTTAAGCCCTCGTTGTTGCTTCGACGCACTTTCGGACGACAGCGCCAAGTCCAACGCGCGTTGAAATGTCAAATCTTTCTCCGCGAACAATCGCTGTTGGAGGTGCTCGTCGTGGATGCCGCACACAAATATGTCGCGAAGCATAACGTCTTGGGGCAGCATGGTGGGGTTCGGTTGAACGGTTTGCGTTGGCTTCCACCGGTAGTGTCGATGTTGCAGACGTTGTCGTTGGCACTCCGAAGTTAGTCAGCTGACCAGCTTCTGAGGGCTGCGACGTAGTTGCTGATTGACTCCCCGGCAGCTGGTCGCGTCTCTGGAAGACGTACCGGCTGTACAGCTCAGACGGTCGCGGGTCGAAGTGCTTCTGAAGGCGTGTAACCATATCGGTATAGCTGACTTCTCCAGGAGTCTTCGACGCGACTAGCGCGCAGGTAGTCTCGAAGGTGTCGGCTCCGCATAGCGTCAGAAGGAACGCGCGCTTCTTTTCTTCGTTGGAGACGTCGTTCGCTATGAAGTAGCAGGTCAGGCGCTGGATCCACGATGACCAATTCTTGCCGTTAAAAGGCTCGATGGCACCGTGCATTCCTCCAGTAGCCATAGGCGTAACCTCGAGAACTGTGCGCTTACAAAATCAACTTCTCGTCGCCAGTGTTATGTTGGGAGCGACGGAGCTCCGTGGCAGAGAGACCGTACAGCATGGTGGCTGGTAGGAAACTGGTTTATTTGCTTTTTACAAAAGAGAACGAGAGGAAGTGGGGTCGAGAGTACAAAAGGAATTCGGCAGTGCAGGCACCACAGGAGTCCTTTGTCGCGTCGGTCTTCGCGAGCGTTCGGAGAACCCACAGGCTAGGCACAGCAGTTAGAGCGGCCGTGCGTCGCTAGGTGTGCGCGTACACGACACTTATGGAACTGTTGTAAATATGCGCGGCGCCACAAAAGCGCACTTTCCAAGTAACGACCCTTCTTTGCACTGCCGTGCAGCAGAACAGAAAGGAGGTGCTTCTTTTTTTTCCGTTGAAAAACAAAACCCGGGCCAATTTGGAACGGTGCCGCGTAGTTTTTTTTTTTACCTCAGGAATCTCTCTTTTTTAGCAGTAAGGTGATTTGTCGAAAGGTGAACGTGTTTCAGAGAAAGAAAAAGAGTTTGCTGTTACAAAAGGGAAAAAGGCAGCGCAAAATTCTGACAGAACCAAGATGAATAAAGGACGACAGCAGGGGTAGGTTATAATATTTTCTTATCTTTCGACATGATGGTGCATGTAGTCACAATGTCCGTACACGGTGGCGCCGCACAGCAAATAATTTAGTGACAATCTGCTAATCCTCCTCGTGGAGGATTAGCAGATGATGCCACGCTTTCACGTGGCTACTGCGGACTTAGCCAACACTTGACGCGCAGGAACAGGGGCTTTTGTTTGCCCCTTCGCATTCACGATGGTCAAGAGTCAAGGGTAGCAATATCTAATAATGGGCGGCGCGCTCCTGTCCGGTGCACAAACCGAGCTCTCAGCAAGAACATGTCACGCTCTTTCTGTCGAAATGTGCCGATGGAAAATGCATGGCGACCGGATACGTCGTGAATTGTAGACGAGCCGGTACCGCGCCGATAAGGCTGATTGTATGCCATTCCATGAAGCGGAGGCAGGCATACTTTCTAGGAAGAATAAGGAAGCACGAACTGGATACAGAGTCACAGACAGAAAACGCACTCATACACACGCGCGAAGCGTTTCAGCTTTCTTGGTTATATGATTTTCGGACGACATGTTGGTCGAATCAAGTTTTGTGTATCGTTGTGAGATAAGATTATTATGCATGTCAGTATCTGCTAAGCGCCTCATAATTTCTGCCACCACCCTCACCCCTCAGCGAATGAAAATGTGTCTCTCTCTCCTAACAAAACTGCATGAATCGGAAACAAAATAGAGAAAAGCTATCACATACCCTGCAGTTAGTCTTTTAAAGGTTAGTGCATATTATACTTAACACTTACGTGTAGAACGATCACTGCAATATAAGGTCCTCGCAGAGTTGAATTGTTGCGGAAGTGATATACGCGGAAGTTATGTCTGCTTCGCTTGCCTTAAGCAGGGATGTTAACAGGGCCCCCAGTGACATGGGAAAACCACGGACGCTAATGCAAAGCAGCCGAACGGCGCCCACCGCTCCAGCTGGTCCCGTTCGTTTTCCCTCGGACCCGGTGAGCCGGTGACACGTTGAAATGAACCGGATCATTGCAGTGAGCTGAGCCGTTCTGAGCCGTTCACTCAAGTGAGCCGCTTTGCCCATCTCTAGTATACGGTACACCACACGCTCAATGCAAGGGAGAATGAAGGGGTATGTTTCTTGCCACAAGAGGAGACTGGTTTGGGGGGTTTGTTGGCGCGATTGCACAAGGTTGAGAGCCTATTAGGCGCGCTCAAGGCGACTCTAACATTAACTCGCTGGCCGATTCGCGTCAAATGGTGAGACAGCTTATGAAGTAGGGAATTACAGTGCACCTACGAGGTTTCTCTTGTTTGGCTTTATCAACGCACACACGGTCATCAGACCTAGACAGGCTTATTTCCTTTATCATCTTTTGTGCGACTGACGCCAGCACGTGAGGAGGATAACCTGCCCCTACCAGTCTAGTAACCTGCGCACGAAAACTGTCACTTTTACAATGAACGCAGGACTTCTTAAGGGCGTTGGACAAGCAAAGCTTAGCGATTCCTCTTTTTATTAGC
>JABSTT010005530.1:0-15631 GCA_013339685.2 Hyalomma asiaticum | reverse complement strand
AAGCAGAGCTTTCATATTTGTTGAAGAGACAATTAGACAACTCATGTGTTGGCAACATAACATCTTTATTTGAACAGTAAAGCCACCATTAAGCAAGGGGACTCCTCGCTGCCGTTTATACGAGGCAAGCGCTGCTAATTACCCTTACAAAAACGCACTCTGCGTTTCAATTAACTGCGTGTCGAGTTCCTTTTGAGTCTATAGAAAATCATTTAAATGGCAATTTCTACTATGCGCCCTCAATGAAAATTTAATTGGCATAATAACGGAAAACGTCAACTGACTCTCAGTCGATACCAATTCGGTTGGCAAAATTTAAGCAAGGTTTAATTGAATCGCACTCAGTAGAAATCTTATTGGCCCTATATTGAACACTGCCAAAATGATCTCATTTTAGTAACAACTACATTTCACTTCGGGTGTCGAATTCACAGCATTTATCTTTTGTATAATGTTTGCTATCATGGCCGACCAGGATTACTAATGACGTATTGCATCAGTGCTGTCTGAAACATTCTCCCGTGGATATTTTTGGCGGAACACATTGCATAAACCAATCTTGTCATTATATTTATAACCCTTTCTGGGGCAGCCATCTATTACTTAAATCTGCAGGCAAGCGAGTCTTTTCAAGCACGATATGCGTGGCGTTCATGATCACAATCTACACGGAAGCTGTGAGAAAAATATTCTCGCTGATTCCGTGCGTATATGCCATCTTTTTATAAACAGCGTATTTGTTATGGCTAAAATCACTGCATATCAACTAAGATATAAACAGAGATAAAGCCTGTAACGCATGTTAACTACTGAGGGTACGTGAAACTTTCATGTGCCAGTCAAGGGAAACTGGTAGAGGTAGAAACAACTTTATTTTGGAATAGCTATACAGAGGCCTCAAGCGCTCACCCCTCCGGCTGAGGGGCGCAGACGGAGGGGTGAGTCCCTTTGTGTACCCAAACTTGCACCAAGTTAGTCACGGTAGGCAGTCACGGTCCGTGCCTGCACGTGCAGCGCTGTAAGATGGTGCTCCTGTTTACTCTGTGTATTTCCGCGACCAAAAAGTAGTGCGTTGCTTGTGGGAGCGAAAAACAATAAATGCCTCGCTCGCAGCCCCACGTCATAATACATTTCTGATCAGCTTAACAAAACACGCTCGTAATTGAAGGGTAAACAGTCGAAATGTGCGAGTCTGTGTTTTTTGTCTCTCGTTTGCGAGTCGGAGCGATACACCTCTCCTTTATTTTACGGACTGCTTGCGTAGCCTTCCCAGCATTGCAGCTCATGTAAACGTGTCAGTGGTGGCGACAAGGCACTATCGCGCAGGGCCAGCGAGAACAACGTGCGGCAGAATTTTTTACAAGTGCGCGCGCGGTCGTGGTGTGACTAGGACGGCCGAAGGGTGATGTTACCAAGGTGGTGTTTTACTGCAAGAGCACGGCCACGCCGAACGAGCCCACCAGCGCTTTCAGCAATCGACAGCCCGTTGCTTGTTCTATGGACGACCGGCTCGCACGCCACGGATAAGGCCACGTGTTAGCAAGTATTCTTATGGCTCATCGGACTTCTCTCTTCTAATCGCGCGTTAAGTATTGCTTATTCTCCTTGTATGTTTTGTTAATCGGGTTTTCTTGCATGTTTTTTTTTCTTTTTTAGCTCTCTCGCCTTTCCGATTTTCTTACCAAAGAGGCACACGTAGGAGACGTTTATTCTTTTCGTTGGAATCTTACCTTGATCTTAGCGGTGTGTGTGTGTGTAGGTCATGCAGGTGTAAAACATGCAGGACCTTGTAGCGCTCGTAGTCTTTTCTTTTCCTCCCATTACCTGCTTTCTCATGCCCCTAGTCTGCAGTGTTGTGCGTGCCTATTGAGGTCATGTGCCTGTTATGCTCCTAGTATGTGTGTGACTACTGCGGACGCAAGTTTATGCCATTGACACAACATACCTTATAGTGCACGTTTCACAGTCATCCACACAGACATAATTGTCAACGATACCTATTTTGGGATATTGTGGGCATTTCTGGCCACATCCATATATGGGTCCACGTAGCCATATATGGATATATAAGGAATTGGGCCATATATGGCCATATATGTCCGTATCTAAGAATGGCCATATATGGCTATATCAGGAATTGGGCCATATATGGCCATATTTGCCATATATGGCCATATATTGCGACACTTGCCATATATGGCCATATATTGCCCAATTCCTGATATAGCCATATATGGCATTTCTTATATATGTCCATATATAGAATTTTTGTAAGGGCTATGTTTTCGCTCCCTAACCCTAGATTATTCTTTTTTCCCGAGAACTGCAACAAGTTGGAACTCCCTCCCCTCAACTGTGGTGGAATGCCAGTCGCTATCATCATATCTACAGGCCCTTCAATCCGTAAGAAATAGCTCCGACGTAGTTTCACATGAACCCTCACGCTTTTTTTTTCCAAATGTACTTGCCCGACACTCAGTTTTTCCATATGTTTATGCATCCATGTTTTCACTAGTTATTTAAATATGTTGCTGCTTTGTGTGTATGATTTTGTTGTATATATTTTTTTCCTATTATTTTCATTCAATGTTTCTTATTCATGTTCAATTGTGGCATTTCTCTTTATGTATTCGAGAGGTTCTGTTATTATTGCCGCAATGACTTGTATGTGTATTTCTTTTTGTACTTGTACCCACTCCTGCCTAAGGTCTGAAGATCAGACCGGCAGTATTGTAATAAATAAATAAATAAATAAATAAATAAATAAATAAATAAATAAATAAATAAATAAATAAATAAACGTTCATCCACAGCATAATGTGGGCCGGCGAGCCGGTCGTGCCAGGGCAATATTACAGAAAATGGTTGGCTTGGAAACTTTCGTGGACGCAGCTCAGTATGGGCGCTCCGGAAAATTTGCTGTCGCAGTGGTCAGCGACATGGACGACCTACTATCTGCGGCCTCGGTAGGCGCTCTCACGCCAGACGTGGCTGAGCAGGTGGCGGTTGCGTTGGCGATGCAGGATTCTACGAGGCCGTATATCTACACTGACTCACGCGTGGCCGCGAGGTCTTTCGCTTCGAGAATGATTGCGAGCTAGGCCGCGGCGCTTTTGAGAGGCAAGTCCAGCGCTAATTCTGCTGCAGTACACTACATCGCGTGGTTCCCCGCACACATGAGCGACAGCGTGCTGCTAGGCCACCCGAATGCCAATGAGATTGCTCACCGCCGTGCGGGAGAACTCACGCGCCGCGACGGCGGTACGTCTTCATTGGATCCAGACGAGATCGACCACCGCGACCCCTTATTAACGCTCCATGAGATCGTCTCCCACTATAAAGAGGAACGCAGGCGCTTCCCGCCTCCGCACCCAAAATTATGTAGGTCTCAAGCTATCACGCTTAGGATGCTTCAGACGAGGTCATATCCCTCGCGCGCTTTCCTTAGCAGGATTTACACCGAAGTTGATCCACGGTGCCCTGACTGAGGGGAGGAGTTCAGCACTCTAACACGCATGCTCTCTCAACGTCAATCATCTGCGAACAGGACTGGGACGAGGCCATCACGAGTACACAACTCAGGCACCAGTCCAAGGCCGTCCAGGGGGCCCGTGAAAGAGCGGAGAGGCTCGTCCTCCCGATTCCGACATGGGAGCAGCCAGCGGCGAACCGGAGGCCCCAGCCGGTATCCTCCGGCTAGTCCCTCAGGATCTCAATGAAGTTCAATGTCTGTTTTTCTTAGTGCTTTTTGCCACTGGTTGACCGGCTTCGGTCGTAATATTTCCATCAGTGGGCGGCAGTGGGCGGCTAGTTGGTTATACGTGATATGACAGCGAAATTAAAAAAAAACGAAAACAGGCGCCCGTGCTGAATGCTATGTTCCTTCTTGTTTCTCAAAAAATGAAAAGAAAACTTGCAGCAGTGTTCGTGCATCATTTTCGCTTAGTCTGAAGGAGAGGTAATCCGTACCTGTCGCTAACAAAGCCGGCCGACGAATGGCAAATGCGCTTAAGAAAGAGAATTTTTGCTAACTCACGGGACGAATTCATAAACTTTCCCTTTCGCAAGTGCTTTGGTAAGTGTTTTTTTTTTTTCATTTGGTCAGCCGGTAATTGTATGTCCAGCATCAGCAGTGGCTGAAATGTTGGCGTTCATAAATACTTAGCGTCAAGAGTTTTAGCCAATGCAGGTCGTCAGGCCGAATACGCAACGCTTCCCGTTCGCATGTGCTGTTTGTCATTGGTCAGCTGCTTTCTACGACGATATGTCCAGGAACGGGATTTACTGGAATTTTCTTTAATAAGCAATTCTAGCTAATATATTTTTCTCTGTTCTTTCGCACATAAGCCCACTGGCCCACATTAAAAAAAAAGCTACCATGGCAGAATTATTTGTAAAAAACACTCAGCAAATCCTGATGATGTAAGTGCATATCATCAATGAGGGAAACTGGCCGATAGCAAAAAAAGTTACCAAAGGTAAACTTTGCCTATGCGCCCCCTGGTCAACAAAAAATGAACACCACACTAAGAACACAGATTCAGCGAAGCGACTGCCTCTACGCTGTGTGCGCATACAAAACGCTGGGCGTAGATAAACATGACGCATAAAGCCACGCGCCATAGGTCTTTACAACTTTCAGAATATTCTTTATTTTTTTCAGTGAGCGCAACATTTCGCACACGTTAGTGGACAAACGCCAAGCGTCTCACTTTCGACGTCAGTCAACCTCCGCCACGCGTCAACAAGGATAAGTATTCTTGTAGTAACCCACTGCGGCAGGCCGCAGCAGTAACGACGCGCCAGCTGTTGGTGGAACAAGAACGTTTATTCAGGCACAGCTGCCGTAATATATAGTGCAGGGGGGAAAGGGAAACCCAGGGAGATATCAGAATGCGCGCGCACAGCTGTCTTGGCTGGTGGGCCGCGATGAACAAACCAAAAAAACATAACACTTCTACACACTGAGCCTCTTTGACACGACTGCCAAACACTACATACTGCGACGTGCCGTACACATTCGTATAAACGCGGCTGTTTATATCTCGGCTCTCGCATAGTTTCTGGACGTGCCACGATCATCGGTATCGCCTCAGAAATGCATTCCGTTGACATCCTATAGTTACTTTAGCTCACTGAGACTTTCGTATCCACAGTTAGATCGTCCTTGCACTGGATCTTGGTATTCCCTTTATATTCTGCATGTTTTTTAAGTGCGAATGCACTTTATAAGCGACCCTGAATCCGCCGTCCCATAGCAACGGCGCGAGGAGCGGAGAGGAGCGTCTGTAGCAACGGCGCAGCGACGTCACACCCCACGTGACTGCGCGCGCTCCGCCTCCTCACCGCGGTTTGCGCGGGCGCTCCGCTCTCCGCGGCGTGATGTCACGGCGCGCTGTGCAGCTGGCGTCGCTGTGCAGCTGTGTGTGTGGCGCCGGCGCGTCAGTCCGTATATAAACGTCCGCCGGCTGCCGCTCGCTCTCTTCTCGCTCGGCTCCGCCGTCGGTGAAGTCTTTCGCAGTATGGATCCATCGCAGGTTGGATCCATCGCGGTAGGAGTTTCCGACCACGATCAACGGTGGCTTCATAGACTTGGCGTTCAGTAGGAACTGTACGGTCCGCGCCGTCTTGCCGGATCCGCTCACCGTACATTTCTCGGATCACAAAGCGCTGGTACTAACCGTGAGCTACAACGATAACACCAATAGGTGCTGATCTGTAGTGACGTGTGTAGAGTGTGTGTGTGTGTGTGACGTGCTCGGCGATGTGTGCATTTATGCATCTGGGTGATTCCACGAGAGATCGACAAGGGTCGAAAAATTGATATTTCATATTTCATTGAGTATTTTATATTTTATGGACGTATGACCCAATAGCCTGAAAGTGAACTTCGTTTATTTTTTAAATGCATAATTCATGAAGAAAAAATAACGAATGTATTCAGTCGGGCACCACCTTTTTCATGCACGGGGACTTTTTGCTTTTTTAGAAACAACATAACTTGCGAAATATTGTCGCTACAAGGACATAATTCTTTGCATAAAATTTATTTGTAATGACAAGCGAGCTAG
Source organism: Hyalomma asiaticum (assembly GCA_013339685.2). NCBI lineage: Eukaryota > Metazoa > Arthropoda > Arachnida > Ixodida > Ixodidae > Hyalomma > Hyalomma asiaticum. The sequence continues at coordinate 9,560 of JABSTT010005530.1, read as the reverse complement.
GACTGTATAAAGCTCGTTCACGAAATAAAAGTATTTTTAAAATTTTCTAAATCCGACAAATTTTACAAAAATTGCAATATTTGTCCATTTTTTTCTATTCACCAAATGTATCCAAAATTTTCAAACTTGGCAGACTGTGAGATCATAACACGATAAACAATTCCTGCAAATAAGGGTGTCATAGCTCAAACGCATTTTTTTATTCCTAGCCTCAAATTTTGAATTTTGACAAAAGTGACCTTTATTGGAATATTATTATTTTAAAAACCCCATTTTTAATTTTTCTAAGACTCTCGTGAATGACTGCTCAGAGACCCCAAAACAAGGATATGGAAAAACATATTGCATTATTTTGTTTCCAAAGACAATATTTGTGGCACAACCAGAGCTTTTCCCAGTATGAACTAAGACGCTAAAAAAATCTGACATCGGGATACCAAAGCGGGGATTAGTCTGTAATTCTTATAAGCATGACCATAATTCCAAAAGAAATCAGTTCCGGCAAACATGACGTAAAAGTTTGGACATCCCCTTCTGCAGCACCTAACGTTGCTTTGTTAAATGGAGCACCGAAACCTCTTATTTAGAGGCACCTCCGTTGCGCCAACACTCTCGGATGAGGCTACCGTACGAATCGTAACGTACCATTCAAGTGCAGCGCAACGGGTACAGCTTTCCGGATACCAGAGGCGAGGCAAGAAATGTCGAGAACTTGCGAATGCGTGGCCACCATATAAAAAATCCGCCTGATTAATGTGTGTTTTCTTCAGTCGTCTGCTTAGCAGATATTAAGCATTGCGCGCCTTATCTCGGAGGCACTATTTGAGATCACACTATCTGAAATTAGGCAACGCTGAAGTCGCCTGTAATTCCACAATAAATATTTTGAACAGTGAATCCGGTGTGTATCTGCACTTAGGTTTTCGGACACGCTATCATTTTTACGTCTGCTTGCACTAAATGAGAACGAATATAGAACCAGACGATACACTCAGTTGCACGTCTGCTTGAAGCAAAACGCGGGCGATATAGAAACAGACGACGTATCACTGTTGTGCAGTCGACTCCGTGCTTTGTTCGTCATGGACAAATGCCGGTAGTGCTCGCACTGATTTGAGCAGTGAGTAAAGCTGCGATGGCTCAGCACTTCAGCCGTGATAGAGTGTTTTGTGCAGATTACCTGCGGGTGCACGAAAAGAAGATACCCTTTCAAAGGAATTTCCGCAAAGTGGAAGACATCGGTCTCCTCGCACTGAGAAAGCTCTTGCCGAAAGCTACTTCCCACGCCCATGATAATGATCAGGTCTGCCAGAACTGCTTCAGGCGACTCAGGAATATGATTTCTTGTTCTGAAGCCTCCTCTGCGGAAACGTCTGATGACTTCGCAGAAGAAGGAGATGAAGTCGTATACGGAAAGCGGCAAACAAGCTCAACCTGTGCTCTGACTTGCAAGCATCCCCCAAAATCCCACTCGCAAAGCATTTCCATTCACGGAAAGCAGAGCCCCTTTGACTTCGGTTGCACTGCGAATACCGAAGGTCGCCACAAAGAGTGTAACCGCCATTTGGAAACATTAGAAGCTAAATGCACCGTGTGCGCTCAGTGGATCAGCAATTTTAAAGAAGCATACCAAGCATGCACTTCCTACCAAGAGCGAATGCGTCTACTGACGCTGCTTCCTAGCGAACTGGATCGCCGTAAAATTCAGTCTCTTTTGCCGAACTTGTCAGCCTACATGATCTACCGTTCAAGACGCTGGCGCAAGAAACACGGTGTATGGTCAGCCCCGAGTGCAATTGAAAGAACGCGGCTGAATTCAACGGATATCCAAGCCGCACTGGAGTACTACACCAGAGATGAGTGTGGCTGTTCTCGGCAAAGTCCCAACAAGAAGGATGTTGTATCCGTTGTAGTTTACGGAAAGAAGGAATACATTGCGAAGAGATTTATGACCCGTTCTGTGCGAGAAACATACCGTATATTTAAAGAAGCCAATCCTAACACATTTATCGGGCTTTCAAAGTTTTATTCCCTGCGCCCAAAATGGGTTCTTCTTGCCCCACAACAAGAAGTGTGCCTTTGCATTTATTGCGCCAACGCCACACAGTGTGTTTCTGCCCTAGAGAGTCTTACAGATGGCGCCTACAGAGCCGACAACCTCAAGGAGCTTTGCCTTTGCACATCGCCCACATGTGATTGTTTACTAGGCAATTGTGATTTTTGTGCAAAGGAGGATGCTTTGACGCCCACGACATTGGGAATCCCTGAAGAGATGGAGATAGTGTATGCAGTGTGGGAAAATGGAGACCTTGTCAAAAAAACTGCGCACGCAGGTGCTTTTTTGCGAGAGCTGAGCGCGTGGTTTGTTAAATGGATCACACACGACCACATAAGGCAAGTACAAGCATCGGCAATACGCAACGCAAAGCGGATCCAGCACAATGAATCTTATGTTTTCCACTTTGATTTTGCCGGGAATTGGACAGCCGTTGTACCAAACGAGGTGCAGTCCTACCATTGGCACACGAATCAGGTGTCCGTGTTTACGTGCGTAGTCACGAGCAACCGCTCCACTGAAAGCATTGCAGTAATCAGTGATGATACCTGCCATGATACTGCACATGCATGCTTTGCACTTGCAAGAATCCATGACTGCATGAACGAAAACATTCAGCACAACGCGCATTTTACCTACGTTTCTGACGGTGCCAGTAGTCACTTCAAGAACAAGTACCAGCTGTACGAATTCTCACGAAAATATCACATGTCAAAGAAGTGGCTCTTTTCAGCCACTGGACATGGCAAGAACTCTTGTGATGGTGTGGGTGGCCTAATAAAGAACCAAGCCACACTCTACAACCTAAGAGCGTCGAACTCTTCAGTGATCAAGTCAGCATCCGAAATGGTGGAGCAGATGGCATCAAAGCTGAGGAATGTAAAGCTTCTCTACGCAGATGCAGACGATATAGAGAATTTCCGCCGTACAAAAAAGAACGAGTGGAAATCGTTGCCACCTGTTTCAGGCATCCGTTCTTGGCATGTTTGGGTAAGCACGTTTGGCGACACAAATGACAATCAGCTTTTGCTGGTGTCCCGCACTGCTGTATGTCCCCTGCAAGAGATTCAACCTTTTGAGCATATCTCAACAAGGTAGATCGCACTATCAATGAGCACGAACAGCTTCATGTAGTTTCATGAGTCATGAGTGCCTTATTGCACTTGTAGCAAGTTGCACATGCTTTTTTTTTGTTTAACACGGCTATAGAAAGCACAGCCACGTTAAATAAATGGTTGTTTGTGGAAGCCCACATCTGGCGTTTGTCTTTACCACGCATTCGCAAGTTCTCGACATTTCTTGCCTCGCCTCTGGTATCCGGAAAGCTGTACCCGTTGCGCTGCACTTGAATGGTACGTTACGATTCGTACGGTAGCCTCATCCGAGAGTGTTGGCGCAACGGAGGTGCCTCTAAATAAGAGGTTTCGGTGCTCCATTTAACAAAGCAACGTTAGGTGCTGCAGAAGGGGATGTCCAAACTTTTACGTCATGTTTGCCGGAACTGATTTCTTTTGGAATTATGGTCATGCTTATAAGAATTACAGACTAATCCCCGCTTTGGTATCCCGATGTCAGATTTTTTTAGCGTCTTAGTTCATACTGGGAAAAGCTCTGGTTTTGCCACAAATATTGTCTTTGGAAACAAAATAATGCAATATGTTTTTCCATATCCTTGTTTTGGGGTCTCTGAGCAGTCATTCACGAGAGTCTTAGAAAAATTAAAAATGGGGTTTTTAAAATAATAATATTCCAATAAAGGTCACTTTTGTCAAAATTCAAAATTTGAGGCTAGGAATAAAAAAATGCGTTTGAGCTATGACACCCTTATTTGCAGGAATTGTTTATCGTGTTATGATCTCACAGTCTGCCAAGTTTGAAAATTTTGGATACATTTGGTGAATAGAAAAAAATGGACAAATATTGCAATTTTTGTAAAATTTGTCGGATTTAGAAATTTTTTAAAAATACTTTTATTTCGTGAACGAGCTTTATACAGTCCTAGCTCGCTTGTCATTACAAATAAATTTCATGCAAAAAATTATGTCCTTGTAGCGACAATATTTCGCAAGTTATGTTGTTTCTAAAAAAGCAAAAAGTCCCCGTGCATGAAAAAGGTGGTGCCCGACTGAATACATTCGTTATTTTTTCTTCATGAATTATGCATTTAAAAAATAAACGAAGTTCACTTTCAGGCTATTGGGTCATACGTCCATAAAATATAAAATACTCAATGAAATATGAAATATCAATTTTTCGACCCTTGTCGATCTCTCGTGGAATCACCCATCTAGGAAATTGCGAGGTGTAAATAAATAATACTTCGTGTATAAATGTGTGTGTGTGTACAATGCATCATGACAACACTTTAAATTCATTAATTACACTTTAATCATAACTTTACTCCCCCTCATAGCATCACCCCGTGCATTCGCACTTAACCATGTTCACCCTCGGGGAAATGCTTTCTTTTTTGTTTTTTAGCTTTTCAACGATTGTACCCATCCGCGACTAATGGTAAACGTCGCAACAGAGGAGTGTTCCGAACTCTGCAGCATTCATTTAATCTTTATCGTGTAGCTTTCTTCTGTAACTGCCCAGAACTTTTCTTCCCTATCTAGCTACCGCATCACAACACCTAGACATAATTTTACCAGACATGAGTTGAATATCTCTACCTTCCATCGTAGCACTGATACGCTTAAATACTATAGTCTTTCTGTCCACTGTATTGTAAATCTTTTGAGTGGTTCACTATACTCCATGTATTAGCTTTGTCACTTGGTGATCTTTAATTGTGTACTGCCAATGATTAGGATTCATGAGAGTGCATCTTCCTGTGTTTTGCCTTTCTATTGAAGATTATTGCTCGCACTCCTGCGGTAGCCGTTCGAGGCTGCGGTATATCGTTGAAATAAAACTAAATGTTGCAACGAGCGAGCTATACGACTTTGTCTACGACCTATGTTGGCCTGAGGATCGGGGGAGAAAATGCGAAGAAAATAAAGAAACAAGACTCTACGCTTAGCTTCATGGCGTTTTATTTGAATGCTACCTGATTGCGAAGTATACGTACCTTTCAGCACCTTCAGTCTGTTGTGGGCTTCCTCAAGGATTATCTCGCCCTCAGCGGCAGCATCCTTCGCTTAGCGAAAGACGGGTCCACCTCAGCCAGTAGTCCGTCGGTGATCTTAAAGGGAATAGCAGGAGGAGGAGAAATGTGAAGCGTTGGTGACTTTGCGTCGCGCGTTATATCAAACCGTCCCACCACACGCTGCAATGCCCATTCTGATTTGTTAATGGAATTATAGCTCATATTTCAGTAGACAAGCATTTTCATTTAATAAAAAACGACTCTGCTAGAAAAAAACCAAAGCATGGCATGGATACATCCACAGGTCAAACGTATCTATGCAAAATAGAACCTGTGAAGAAATCTTAGTCTCCAAAATGAGGCGATCTCATATCCACTACAGTGGATTTGAGGGTACAAATTGGCATTTTTAGATGTGCAGTAGCACTCATGAAGAGGCCAACTTGCTTTACTTAGCCTAATAAGGTAATAACTGTGGCCGCGGAAAACTATCCAAACAGTGGTATTGTCTTCGGACGGGAAATTGCGTCAACGCTTTTTTCTCGCAACAAAAAAAAAGTTAAAACGTAAAAATTTCGCGCTTTGATCACGCAAATTAGTCACACCACAATCATAGGAATGCAGGATGTGCATGTCATGGTCACTTTATACTCGACATAGGTTTTCTTATCTTTTTCAATGAATGTCATTTAGAAGTTCACCGATTATAGCGTTTGATTGAAGCTAGAAAAATATATTCTTTATATACAAGCCCTTTCGTTGTAGAGTCGATCCAATGTACAGCAACGCGTGTTTTGTTGCACTAGTTAGTTTGCTTACACCAGAGATCTCAAACTAGCATCTATTAATTTATTGACTGATTAATTGGTTGATTGTTCGATTTCTGGAATTTTACGTCCCAAAGCCAGCTATGATTATGAGAGACGCCGTAGTGAAGGGCTCCAGAAATTTTGACCACCGGCGATTCCTTAACGTGCACTGACATCGCGCAGCGCACGGGCCTCACCGTTTTGCCTCCATCGAAATGAAACCGTCGCGGCCGGGATTCGATCCCGCGACCTTAGCATCAGCAGCCGTGTGCCACAGCCAGTAGACCGCCGTGACGGGGCACTCTGTCAGCGGTGCCTGTGAAGAAGGGGCCGATTGAACAAAATGTCAGCCGACGTAGCCGTTTTAAACAGCGCCTTTCCTGTATCTCATACATATTTATATAGCTCACTTCTGAAAAGTTCTTGGCGTCAGGATTCGGGAAATCTATAGATATACCGATCTCCAGAATTACTCATGCTCATGGGATGACGACAGCCATGTGCGGGCCCGGCTGCTGGAGAAAGGTGCGCGGGCCGTGCGTTTGAGATCCCTGACATCTGCCCTACGCGCACGCTTTGCGAGTGAAGTCCAACCCGCCATATTCGAAGCCGAGAAGTGAAGCAGACTGAACTCCAGTGCATTTGACGGCACTGATGGGGACGCTAATACTTCTGTCACACGGACAGCCTTAGCTGCGGTTATACTTAAGCGTGGTTAGCAGGATTACCAAATTTAACGCGAACGTGGTTTGCCAATGCTACGCTATGGTTACTTCCACCGTGTAGCAAGCAATAACCGCGGTTAGCTGCAACCGTAGTTAGCTTAACTGCGGTTAAGGCTGTCCGTGTGACAGGGGTATAACGTGTGTGCAGCAAAAGCGGTTTTTCTCGTGTTAAAGGATTGCCCTTTCACAACAGCAGAAGCACCACTCTTGCCAGGTGAATACGCTTGCTAACCAAGAACACGCACCAAAAAGAGAAAGAAAGAAAACAGAAAAAAAGAGCTGGCGACGCGTCTCTGAGGTTACCGCGCTAATACGTTTAACGTGACAGTTGACAATGTCTGATAAGGCGGACATAACACTTTACCGGTAAACGAGACATGAACAGTGTTCCAAACAAGCCAGATCCTTAATACAGCGTGTTTAAAATCCCAGCTGGGGCGGCTGCATTTCGATGAAGGCGAAATGTTAAGGCCTGTGTGTTGTGCGATGTCAGTGCACGTTAAAGAACCCCAGGTGGTCGAAATTTCCGGAGCCCTCCACTACGGCGTCTCACCTATGCAGAGCTAGTTTTGGGACGTAAAAGCCAACAAAAAACAAACAAACAAATCAGGGTGTTTAAGAAATTTGTTGCTTGGCCCAATTCGGTAAGTATACGAAAAAGAAGAAACAGGTCTTTCGACATCATCGGGGCTGAAGTTCTGGCGCGAAATCCGAAGCTAAATCTATGACATTTATTTTAATCTTCTAATATTGAATATAAAATCGCGAAACTGATTCACAGGGAGGCTGCTGTGCTTTATTTTAATCTGCACAGACATTATATACAAAGCATAGGAAAATACACCCCCTATGCAAACCGTTCAGATGTTGGTAAACCAGAGATGATGAAACGTGCGACACCGCTGTTTATCACTGGGTTAATTCCGACAGCTCGTTAAAGCTTTTTCTAAATAGTGTTTACGTCTTTGTGTTTCTTAAAGGCACACTAAAGAGCAAAACGAATTTTTCGTGTATTACTAAATTACCCTTCCAGAATTCCAACAGCACCACTCTCGCCACGACATAGCGCTCACTAAATCAGAAGAGGCACAAAAAGAAAATAAGCGTGGCGATACAGCCTTCACGCTCCGCAGAACCCGTCGTGAAGTCACAGGTTTTGAAAGGCGCCTTTTACGGAGGACACATTTATTTTCCGCTAAAAGACGAGCACGTTGCGTTCTAGGGCGGCTTCGAACTCGAAGTAGCAAGTTGCATCAAGTTTCAGCGAGGTGATGGGGCCGAAGTGCAGGAAAAGTACCTTGAAATCCCTGACGCCATGCTTACATTCGGGTGCTAAGGTTTCGGCGCCAAATTTAAAGTTGACACTTTTTCACCAAACCCGTGCTGTGAGGTACGGGTCGCAATCGCCGGAAAAGATCTCAAGGACTAACGTATTAATCCCCCAGAAGTAATCCTAGGAAAGCTTGGACAATAAGGTTTTTGGTCCCCTTCAGCAAACTAGCAAAACGCCAGCAGTGGTTCAAAGACCGAGTGAGAGCCAAGGGTGATCAAACAAAACAAATATATTCTCATCAAATAGGCAGTTACACAAGACGTACACCAAACACGGCTCTTCCAAACTCAAACACAGATAGGTTACAACGTTACACAAAGCCAACAAACACGAACATGCTCATGCACTGCAACAAAGAATAAAACACAAAAGAGTCCTATTCACCAAGTCACTCGGGCGTCTTCTCAGCTCGAAGCTCGCAGGTGGCTTGTCAGCTGGCTCGTGGAACAACGTCTGAGTCACGCACAACTTCTCGCTACTTGCTACTACTCTCCTCCTGCGGCCCTTGTCCGACTGCTTATATAGCCCTGGGAAGCTGTGCTAGAAAGTTCGGTGCGGCCCACGTGACTCAAGCACACACAATGTTGGGAACCTTCTCGCCCATTCTCAATCCTTCTTCGTTGGGACGACGCCTCATTTTCTCTCTCACTGCGCGAGGAGCGTTAGTGTGTACTCTCCGTCTCCTCTCTCTCCTTACGTCTGCCCCGCGCGCAAGCTCGCCGCGATAAGAAAGGTTCCACAATATTCTCCCCTTTTGGAGACGCGGCGTGACCTTGGGCGCCTCCTCCGTGCGCACCGCTTTTCTTGTTGTTGTTTTGGACCTTTCGTCTAATTCGACGCCGGGTTTCACGACGAAAAAGGCACTATTTTGTGACAACCTTAACCTTCGTTTCCTCTTGTGGTACTGAACCCATGGTGGCGAAATCAACAACAATGAGCTCTCAAGTATTAATATATCAGCCTCAGTTGATTATATGTTTCTAGTTAGTGGCTCTTTAATGAGTTTAGACACACGTGTGGCCGCACATTGGGTTTTGCATAATGAAGATCGTATAGTAGTAAGGCCCTGGTGCAAGAGAATAAAGATGTGCGCGCGAATGCCCCGCATTGGACTCGGCGTAATCACCGTCACGCGATTGTGCGAAGACCAATGCAGTGGGCTGGAGCTAAGAGCTAGCCTGGCGTGATAGGAGAAAGTGCGCCCGCAAATTACGCCATAAAAGAAGGAAAATATTTCTTTTCCGCGACCTCCGGACTTCACCTAGCCATATAGAGGTTATACAGTCGGTATAAGCGTTCTGTGGCTTCGCTTCGAAACAGAAAGTAATACGTACCTGCTGTTGGCGATGTGCCTCGGCAAGTAGGTCCTCGGCATCCTCCCGCTGGGGGCCCACCCTTTCAAGGACGGCGGCGTGTTCTCCAGGAGCTCGTCGGCTTGTTTTTAGATACGGTAGACCTGGGACATTTGCGCAGACAGTGAGGCCTTCGACACTCTGTCCAGCCCACGCTCGCGTTGTCACAGCATCGCTAAACGGAACCACGCGGT
>JABSTT010005529.1:0-16384 GCA_013339685.2 Hyalomma asiaticum | reverse complement strand
AATAAAGTTAGTTATCGTTTGGGATGCACGGCTCTGGGCTGTTTCAATACTCGCCCGCCCTAGCATCCCACAGCACCTTATCAAGTGTGATTTATCGTTTTTAGATGTCAGGAAGCAAGCACCTGTGTCGCATATCATTATGCACTTCACGGAACTACCACACAAATATTCCTGTCCTGCATTTTTCACTGACGCATCTAAGTCTTATGCAGGTGTTACGCGGCCGTCGGTCCATCGTTTTCGGATGCCGGCGGTCTGAATCCCGAGACAAGCATTTTCACAGCAGAAGCATATGCCATACTGATGGCTGTTAAGCACATTAAAGCTCCAAGTAAACCAAGAGCAATCATATATACAGACTCTTTGAGCCTCGTAAAAGCCCAAAAGACACTCAAAAAGCACAGAACCCTGTCATTATATCCCTTTACTCGGTATTTTGTGCCGCTTATGCATCTAAGCAGGAAATCGTGCTGTGCTGGATGCCTGGCCACCGTGATATACAAGGCAATGAGTTGGCGGACCAGCTGGCCTCATCTGCCATCAAAAACGCTGCGAGCTCATCTGGGCCTGTTGTAGTAGTAGACCTAATACCCTTCGTAAGGAAAAAAGTCAAGACCTATTGGCAGACATTCTGGGACAAACACATAACAAGTTACACATCATCAGGCCACACATAGGGAATTGGTCGACAGCATCACAAACACGACGTACACTAGTAACACTGTGTAGACTTAGAATCAAACACGCACACAATACGCATTGATACCTTCTGTCCGATGGTGACCCACCGATGTGCGACCGATGTGGTGAGTCAATGAGTGTGTTCCATATCCTTGTGCAATGTGCTCAGTTGGACGATATCAGAAAAATACATTTCCCATCGGCAGTCCAAGATCATCTCCCATTGCACCCATCTATGTTCTTAGGTGAAGAACCACTTTGTACACATGAATCACTCTTCGGATTTTTAAATGATTTACATAGTTTTAATATTATTTTCCCTGGACATCCGTAGCACGGCCTCCAAGGGGAGGTTACTGCTACGGTACATTACTTAAGGAAAGCACCAGTCTCCCTGCCTTTGGACGCAAAGCATCTGAGGAGGCATACGTGCTAATTTTATGCTACCGAGTTCGGGCATCTTTATCACCAGTCATATGCTTCGGTAGCCATAGACCAGCCTACATTTCATTGCCATATTTTTATGCGATATATCTTTTATGCTACCATACTGCGATTTGGTTTTAGGCCCCTTTACAGCCACTCTACACCCTGCATCTTACATTGATCATTGCTGAGTTTGGCCACATTTGGCCCTTGCGCCAATAAAAACCAAATATCAATCAATCAATCAAACAATCAATCAATCAATCAATCAATCAGCGTGTAGCGTTGCTGTCACATTAAGAAATGGTAAGTGGCCTGGCCGGCGCACAGTCCTGGAAATATGAGGCGAATATTTACAGCATACACTTTCGCTTGACATACGCAGTTTCTGTTAAGATAAGCTTGGCCAACGCGCTTCTCCGTGTTAATTACTGAGGATACCTTATGTTGCAAAAAAATGACATCAAGATACGGCGCGTGCAAGCAACACATCATCTAGGGATCTCCCGTAATCGACACTGTCCAGCTCTGTCAGAGAAACGGCACCTTTTCATGGCCAGTTCTCGGCTTTTCCTTTTTTCCAAGCTGCTGCGACAGCGCGCAAAGCATCTGTGTTGTGTGCCTGCTTTCAGTACTGACAAAGCTGCTGCGCCCGGGCGGGAAACACGAGATAAGAGCCTACAGTGCTATGGACAGTGGGAACGGGCAGTGCCAGGACGCCACGTATCCCGAAGAGGTGAGAGCGTGGATACGCTCCGAAGACCTGAAGACGCAACGAAGGGCCATTCAGCGGCTTGAGGAGGCTTTGGCGAAGCAACGGAGAAAAGGAGCCGACGACCCGTCTAACTGGCGCGGAGGCACCCGTGTACCTGTCGCCTAGTTAGAGCACAACATCCTCGAGGTCTAGGCTCTGAGATTATCGGACTCTAATAGCCGTAGTCTTAAGATAGGGAACATCCGCGCCCTGCGAGGCCGGGGACTTCCCACACGCCGGATGTGTAAATAAATGTTATTTCTCTCTCTCTCCAGAAACATGTTTCCGCGCTCGCGCAATCCAGAGCATATGTGAGAGCGACCGTCCGAGCGACCGGTAGTTCCACCTCTCTCCGCTTCAGTGGCGGACGGCGCTGCGCAAACTTGAGGCTCACGGACGCAAGCTCGTGATGATTGCGGCAGGGCTAAACGACGTCCTCAACAAAGAATCGTCAGGATTAGCGCCAACCTTGGCAAAAGGCGTGGACGACATGCACGCCATCTCTCCCCAGTGCAGTGCAGATAGTAGTGTGCACGGTACCGGAATACCAGTGCGTGGCGGCAACCTCCAAATAGTGGTTGTCGATGCAAACAAAGAGATATAGCGTACGAGTCGAGAGAAGGGTTTCGAAGTAGTGTAAATAAACAAGGAGGTGCATAGGTGGGGGGGGGGGGGGTTCCAAAGAGACAGAATTCACTTCGATAGGAGGCTTGGTCATGAGGTGGGTTGGCGGCTTGCAGGACGTGCTGTAGCTTTTTTGGGGGGCACGCGTGCCCTTCGGAGTCCGGGGTAGCAAGGAACAAAGGAAACAACCAGGGGGATTTTCGGCCAGGTAGCACTGAGAAATGCCAGAAAAGAGGTAAAAGGAAGAAAAGAGCGAAGGCACGTGTAGCAATTATTTACATAAACATGCAGGGTGGCAGAAAAAAGGCAAAATGGTTAGAGATTGAGGAATAGCTAAACAAAGAAAAGATAGGCGTTTATGCGGTTACACAAACGCACCTTTGAGACCTGGAAGAGCCAACACATATTGACAATTATATTTGGGAAGGGTGCAACAGGAGCATATCAGAAAGAAAAGGTGGGGTTGTTGGAATGCTTATTCATAGCGGAGCCAAATGGGAGAGAGTAAAACAAACATGTTCAAAGGACCTCTGCGTTTCGGGCACGGTAGGTGCAAAGAAAACGTGGCTAGGTGTTGCTTACATGTGGACGGGAAATAACTGTAAGGAAAGGAATCGGGAGATAAAAAATTGCATAAACACCGATATTAAAGAATTTGGTCATGGGGCCGAAATCATCCTCCTAGGGGATATGAATGCCCACATCCACCACCTTGACGGATATACTGACACCAATGGGAGGTTATTGCTCAATCTTTACGAGCACCATAGTCTTGTGATAGTTAACACGGGGCCCAAGTGTGATGGACAGATCACGTGGGAGGTCAGAAACAGACAATCCAACATTGATTATTGTCTTGTCACAGAAGGAATCTATGAAAAAACTGAGAGAAATGAGAATAGACGAGGACGGGATGAACAGCTTGGGTAGTGATCATAAACGCATAACGTTACAACTGGGATATAAAACTGAAAATAATAACGTAGAGTCTACGTTTGGCAGCTCGTATTTAAATGACAAACAAATAAAAAAATATAGCCGCAAGAGTAGAGGAAGAAGTACGCAAAATACGAGGCATGGACTGGGGGTATAATGAGCTAGTACATGTAATGACGAAAGAAATAAGAGAAGAAAACTGTTCGCTGGAGAGGAAAGTGAACGCCAAAAAGATGGTGGAACAAGGAAATCCGGGAAGCGATGGAAAAGCGAAGTAAAGCATCAAGGGAGCACAGACAGGCAAAAAGGGAGAAGCGGCCACAAGTCGAAGTCACGAAAAGATGGGAAATATATTTAGAGAAAAAAACTATTGTACAGGAATTGGTCGAGGCAAAAATTGAAGGTGAAAGCGAACGCTGGGTGACAGAAATTCATGACAAAAAGAAGGGCGCGCCTAGGATATTTTGGAACCACCTAAAAGCGCTAGGTAAAAAGTCTGCCACATTGCAGCAGCATATTGTTGATGAAAGAGGGAATCAATTGGAAGGGTACGAAGCGTTGGGTTACATCCAGAATGTAACAGCCGGTTCGTTTAAAAAGATCGTCCAAGAGATTCCCCCAGTAGATAAAACCATGACGGAGAGCGAAACTAAGAACACCTAGAACTTGAGGATTTCAGCTGGAAAAAGGCCGAAGGAAAAATACCAAAACGCACTGCTCTGGGTTTAGATGGGGTCCCCGTTAGCTTCATTAACGGATTAGGACAGAACACTAAAGAAGCACTATTCAAAGCCGTAGAAAAATGCTTACAGGAGAGGCAAATACCTGACAGTTGGCGAAAAAGCAGAAAGAACTGAATCTATAAAGGCAAGGGTGAAAGGAATAACATACGCTCGTATAGACCGCTAACCATTACATCGGTACTATACAGGATGGCTATGCAAGCAGTAAAATTAAAAATAGAAGCCTGGGCAGAACGTAACAATATTTTGGGAGAACTTCAGAATAGATTTCGAGTAAACAGGCGTTTAAACAATAACTTATCTGTTCTTACTCAGTGTATAGAAATATCTAAAATAGAAAGCAGGCCGTTGTATATGGCTTTTCTAGACATCACGGGGGCATATGACAATGTTAATCAGGAAATATTGTGGGAAACTTTGGAAGGAATGGGCACAGGCCGCGATTGTATACAGCTTTTGAGCGAAATATATCGAGAAAGTACAGTTTGCATAGAATGGGAAGGAATCAGTAGCATGGAGAAGGTTGATATTAGCAAGGGGCTGAGACAGGGATGTGCTTTGTCGCCGCTGTTATTCATGCTGTACATGGTTAGAATGGAAAAAGCGCTAGGAGACAGCAACTTTGGTTTTAATCTGTCACACAAACAGGGCGGCGTGATGATTGAGCAGATGCTTCCGGGTTTATTTTATGCTGACGATATTGTCTTATTCGCGGACAGTCGAGATGATATACAACGGCTGGTGAATATATGCGGAAAGGAAGGAGAGGATCTAGGACTAGGATTTAGTGTAACAAAATGCGGCTTGATGGTATTCAATCGTCCCAACGACCAGGCGGTATCCATACAGGGCCAACAAGTACTGAGAATAAGCGAATACAAGTACCTTGGCGTATGGGTAAATGAGGGTGATAGATACATGGAGACACACGAAAAAGCCTTGGCAGCAAAGGGAATGAGGAACGCAGCAATAATGAAGCACAGAGCGTTATGGGTATACAATATGTACGAGGTGCTTAGGGGTCTGTGGAAAGGGGTAATGGTACCGGGGCTTACATTTGGGAACTCAGTGGTGTGCATGAGGCCAGAGATACAATCAGGAATGGATGTGAATCAAAGAACTGTAGGACGCCTCGCGTTGTGTGCTCACGGGAAGACGACAAACTGTTGTGTCAGCGTCGGTTCATGCTAAAGAAGGAGACAAGCTTCCTAGGAGCGGGTGACGTTTATTGCCACATCGTTGCGTGGCCCGGTCCCGATTAAGCACCGGCAAGTTGAGGCGCATGCTTTTTATTTGTTTTCGCGCGCCTGCGCATTATCGACTTGATCAAATGCGGCGCTCGGCCGGACACCACATCCCTGCCCTTTTATATTGGCTACTCTGACAAGCTAAACTCCAGCTTGATATCGCTCAGGTGGTCGACGGTTTCTCGTCGGGTAGCGTCTTGCTCCCGCCGTGTGAATCTCATGCGAAACGCCAGGACCACACATGGTAGGAGCGGAGGATGTCACTGGGTCGACGCTCGGCTGAACCATCAGGAACTCTGATCCCTCCTGGTCCGATGCCTCGCGGTCGGGATCTGTGGTCCGCCCGAGCAGCTGGTCCTTGTGACGACGCGAGGTGAAACTGCCCCTGGGACTGGTAACACGAACGGTAAAAGACAAAGGGCCTGACTGTCCCACCACAACGCCATGGACCCATTTGGGTCCGCCACGATAATTGCGAGCCATCGCTCGGTCACCGACTGCTATGTCATGATCACGACGTGGGTGAGCCATGGTTTGCTTGAACTGATTATACGCAACCCTTCCTCCCACCTCTGGCTTGACAACATCGACTCGACTTCGCAGCCGACGGTGTAGAAACAAGTTTGCTGGCGACTCCTTAGTTGTCGCAGGAGGCGCGTTGCGATAAGCAAGCAAAATGTTTTGTAGTCTCAGATGTAAAATGTCCTTTCCAGTAGGTTTACGAAGAGACTTTTTAAGTGTCTGCACAAAACGCTCTGCAAGCCCATTTGAGCTGGGATGATACGGTGCTGTAAGCACGTGACGACAGCCCATTTCTTTTACAAACATCTTGAACTCTGAGATGAACTGCGGGCCGTTATCAGTGACAATGGTTTCAGGGAAACTAAAAGGCGCAAACAGTTCTCTCAATCTGTTAACTGTAACGTCCGCCGTAGTCGAGTGCATAAACACTTCCGGCCACTGGGAGTACGCGTCCACGACAACAAGAAATATTGCGTGCAAATAGGGGCCAGCAAAATCTACATGTACGCGCTGCCACGGCGCTGTTGGCGAAGACCAAGGATGAAGGGGCGCTTTGCACGGTTCGCAACGTTGTTCTTGACAACTTACGCAAGCCTTGACACGATGCTCGAGGTCCGCCTCGATGGACGGCCACCACACGTAGCTCCGCGCCAGTTGCTTGCTGGGCACGATGCCTGGATGCCCTTCGTGGAGTTCGTCCAGAAGCAAGTTGCGCAACTTTGCAGGCACGATCACTCGCATCCCGAACATGATGCAGCCTTGGTGAAATGTGAGCTCGTTGCGTCTGTCAAAAAAGGCTTCAAATCTTTTTCAGTCACAGATGACGGCCACCCCGTACTAACAAACTCCATCACTTTACAAAGCAAAGGGTCCCGAGCTGTTCGCGCAATGTCTTGGCTCGAAACTGGCATCGATCGCAACCGCAATGAATAGAAGGTTTCCTCTCGTTCTTGTGTTTCATCTTCCACAACTGACAGCGGGAGGCGCGAGCAGAAATCGGCTTCAGCCGTCTCGCTTGATCGTCTAAAGATGAGAGAATACCGATAGGCTGATAGTGTGACAGCCCAGCGCTGCAAACGTGCCACTGCGATGGTCGGAATGCCGGTTGTAGGGCCCAAGATTGTCTGCAGCGGTTTATGGTCGGTCACTAATGGGAACGAACGACCATAAATGTACAAATGGAACTTCTTAACACCAAATATTATTGCAAGGGCCTCTTGCTCGAGCTGGCTGTATTTTTTTTCGGCATCGGTCAACGTCCGCGATGCGAAAGCGATTGGCTTCGTGCTGCCATCATCCAAAAACTGAGAAAGAACCGCGCCTAGACCATATTGTGATGCATCGCATGATAGCTGCAACGGTTTGGATGGGTCCCAGTGCGCCAAAATGAGCGGAGAAGCTAGCAAGGTCTTGATCTTGATAAACGCGGCCTGGCAGCGCTTATCCCAGCACCACGGGGCGTTTTTACGTAGTAACATGAAAAATGGTTGCGCTACCGTTGCTACGTTAGGAAGGAACTTGTAAAAATTGGCTACTCCCAGGAACGACTGCTGCTGCTGCCTGTCTTTAGGGGCTTGCGCCTTGAGGAGTGCGTCAAGCTTCGCTGTCGTTGCCGAGATGCCTTGTGCGCTGATCCTGTGACCGAGGTATTGAAGTTCCTGCTTTAAAAACGAACATTTTTCCTTCTTGACGCGGACGCCTCTTTCAAGAAGCCGTGTTAACACAGCTTCCAGGTTCATGAAGTGTTCTTCGCTATTTTTACCAGTCACCAGGATGTCGTCTAGGTAGCAGCAAACCCCGCGTAAGCCCTTCAGCATGGTCCCCGATTATTTGGAAAATTCCGGGTGCGGATGAAATTCCAAACGCGAGTCGATGAACAGCAAACAATCCTTTCTGCGTATTTAACGTGAGGTATTGTTTACACGACTCTGACATGACCACTTGCTGACAGGCCCGATTGAGATCAATCTTCGGGAAATGCTTACCTCCCGTCAAAGCTGTGAACAGGTCTGCCACCTTCGACAATGGGTAGCGGTCGACATCGAGGCACGGGTTAATGGTCGTCTTGTAGTCGCTGCAAATCCTCGTGCTACCATCTTGCTTGATTACCGGTACAGCTGGCGTAGCCTATTGCGACGTCGTAACCGGCGAGATAATGCCCAGTTTCTCCATTTTAGCCAACTCGGCGTCAAAAGCTTTTTGCAACGCAAATGGCACATTCCTGGCTTTTAGGAATCTCCTTCACGTTCATCGTAGTTTAGCGCAAAGGTAACACACACAGTACAGAAGGACCACAAACAACAAACGCGCTACTAACAACTGATTTATTGAAGGTGGAAAAGACAGCTTTTATACATCCAGAGATCTGCGCAGGCGTACCACAACAAGGAAATTTGAATATCGGCAAACAGAAGGTTAGCACACCAGGTGCGATAGGAATTTGATTGCAGCATTGTATAATAAAACAGATGTGTAACTAACACATTTTTCACCTGCTTTTCTGATAAAGTAAGCCTCCAAGGTTTCACGGGCTGTTTTATGCTTACTTCTGCCTAGTACTCTCGCGCCGCGGAAGCGTGGTTCACAACCAGTGCAGGCAATGCAATGAACGCAAGATTCGTCCTCTCCTTGTTGGCTAGGTCATTTGCATGCTCCCGGAGTCGGTCGTTAGCGCAACGCCCCGTCTGGCCGATGTACAGTCTGTTTCACACTTAGGGGAAATGTCGGAGCGCGTGGCATCGCGATGGGGCCAGCGCAGTAATCACGCGGCGGCAGCTGCTGACGCGTGCGCAGACGCTCCAGGAGCGTAGTCTTGAACCGCGTTGTCTGCTACGGCGGCGCGCGCTGGCCGCATTGTCGGACAGCGCGCGCCTTTCATGGTTACTGTGGGAACAGGGCCGATACTTTGTACGAAACGTTGCTCGACGCCTACCTCTCAGCCTTAATTGGCGATAATGGGGTCCTAGAAACAGCATTTGACAGCATACGTTCTTTGCTCTCTCGTATATTTCTTCGCTGTGTTTGCACTGCAGTACGCTGTGACGAGGAAGACATCGTAATGAGCGCGCATTGCGCGTGGTCTTCATTTGCTGCTAAAAAAAAAAAAGCAAAGCACTCAACAGTGGCTGCCGTGCCGCTATCCGGATTTGACACCATAAAACAGCAGTTGCAGGACCTGACGAGGTACTAAGCGAAGTTCGAAGCGCCACGCGTGCATTTCGGCGCCGGAGAGCGAGTCCTGACTGGTCTATAATGAAATGTAATCGAGAACAAGCACGTTGTTGTCAACGTAAAGCGTTTCTTGAATTTTCCCATTTCCTATTTGTTTTATTGTGTTAAACACCCCGCAGGGGCGTCTGCTTGTGCAGGCGTTTGGTGTGTGGCGACACCACGGACCCGAGCCAACGGGGGGGTTTCGACCCCCTCCCACGCCTAGCCGTGCGTGGCTCAGCCGTGTCCGGGAAAAAGGGGATCCTGGGGGTTGAGCCAATGCCGGGTGAGTGGACCTTTAAGGGCCCCCGAAAGAGGCAACACACCCCTTTGGCCCCGGCTTCACGTAGACGGCACCCCCGGACTGACCCACCCGGGGGAAATCGGCAGTCGCCCTTTCCTGTCCTCCTCCTAAATCTTCGTCTTTTCTCTTACTTCAAATCTTTCCTGTCCTCTACTCTCTTCTATCTACTTCTGTTTTTGCGGGCGGCTAGGGTTAACCTTGTGTATGTGCCCTCTCTTGGGTATCTTATATTAGGTTATAGCAGCAATGCACGGCTGGCGCCTGCAGCCTTACACGTTACGTGCTGCAGCGTCCCCTAGTTGGGCTCCGTGGTGGGTGGCCGCCATTGCCGCCGAAATAAATCAAACAATTATGGGAACACCTGCATTTCCCCGTTTACTTGATCGTCACCCGCACAAGAGGGGACGCACCGAAGAAATACTAAACATGTTCAAATCAAAAGAAATCTTTCCCTGATTCCAAGTAGTTCACAGTGAAAAAACTGAAAAACCAGCTAGAACCGCATCCCCTTTTCTTGTTGCGAAAGGCTTGACTGACGCCCTTGGCCCAGGTTATAAGGTCACCAAAATGGCCAGCGGGGACCTCCTGCTTGAGGTTCGCGATAAAGAGCAGCACAAAAAATTCGACAAGCTTGTGGCATTTGGAGACATTCCTGTCACCGTTTCACCTCATCGTTCTATGAATACAGCACGAGGAGTAGTGTCTGATGCAGATCTCATCGACCTGTCCGAGACGGAACTGCTGGAAGGAGCAAAATGTGACCAATGTGCAGCGTATCACTATCAGACGAGACGATAAAGAAATTCCTACAAAACACCTGATTCTGACCTTTGCCACTTGCGATCTGCCACAAACCATAGAAACCGGGTACACAAAGATAGCTGTCAGGCCATACATACCGAATCCTAGAAGATGTTTCCAATGTCAACGTTTTGGCCACGGCTCGCAGAGCTGCCGTGGCAGACTCACATGTGCGAAATGTGGAACCCAAGGTCATTCCTCAGACAAGTGTGAAGCGACACCTCACTGTGTAAACTGTGATGGTGAGCATCCAGCTTATTCCCGATCCTGTCCCAACTGGAAAAAAGAAAAGGAAAAGTGCGTGAGAATATTTCTTTCAAGGAAGCACGTAAAAGGTGCTCACCATTTCACAGCACAACCTATGCTGATGCGACGCGTCAGGGGGCAGCGTCGCACCGGCCTCCGCCACCTGCCCGGCCCGCGCGTAGCGAGCCGTTGGCTGTGGCGCCCTCCGCCCCTGTGGTGGCTGCAGTCAAGTCTGCTCCACCCACCCAGACAGAGAGACCGGCTACCCCAGGGGCGTCGGGTCTCAAGACCACGCCCCACCAGGCGAGGTCTGAAAAACGAAGTAGCAGCCCGCCCGTGCGGGCGTCCAGTGCCTCCCAGGAGGCAATGGACACAACAGCGGCACCTTTGGTGCCCAAAAACCAGCGTGCCTCGTTCGAGCGCGCTAAAACGAACAAAAAACCCATAACGGGGCCAAAAGACGGTCCTGTTACTTAAGATACTACACACCTGAACACAGAACACTCCTCTCTCCAACAAGATGGCGGCACAAATTATTCATTGGAATGCCCGTGGCATTCTAAACAACTTAGACGACATCAAGGAAATAATACAAGAATTTAACCCTAGGTTGTTCTGTGTTCAGGAAACACACTTGAAAACTTCTAACACAAATTTCCTAACTCACCATACATTATTTCGCCAAGATCGTGATGATGGCCTGACCGCATCTGGCGGCGTGGCCATTATAGCTCAGAGGTCAGTTGCTTGCCAGCACCTCCACCTTCAAACAAATCTAGAGGCAGTAGCAGTTAGGACAATACTGTTTGACAAGTTGGTGACCGTCTGTTCATTATACTTACCACCTGACCGTCGTTTGCAACTTAGGGAACTTGAAACGCTTGTTAATCAGCTCCCTGAACCATTCATTCTTACAGGAGATTTCAATGCCCATAACACGTTGTGGGGCGGCTTGCGCTGCGACGCAAGAGGGCGCACTGTAGAAGACTTCCTTTTATGTTCTGGTGCGGTTCTGCTTAATAAAAAAGAACCCACATTCTACAGCGCCACACACAAGACATTCTCTTCAATAGATCTAACCATAGCATCTCCAACTCTAATGCCATACCTTGACTGGAAGGTCCTGAAAAACCTCTATGGAAGTGACCACTTCCCTATTGTTTTAAATCTAAGAAAGCAAGATAGCTGCCCTCCACATGTTCCCCGATGGAGAACCGACTCGTCGAACTGGGAACTGTTCCAAAAGATGACATGCTTGCAATGGGATGATTTGGTTTCTTTTAATATAGATGATGCTGTGGCATATTTTACAGGTTTTATAATTGACGCCGCTGAAAAATGCATAAAACAAACTAACGGACTCGCTAATAAGCGTCGTATACCTTGGTGGAACGAGGAATGTAAAGAGGCACGGAAAAAACAAAATAAAGCTTGGGGCCGGCTTCGCGACTCTCCAACTGCGGAGAATCTAATTAATTTCAAGCAGGGAAAATCACAGGGCAGGAGAATACGTCGACGGGCTAAGCGAGATAGTTGGCAACGGTACATATGTAGTATCAATTCTTACAAGGATGAGAGTAAAGTGTGGAACAGGGTAAACAAATTAAAAGGCCGAGAAATACAACCAACTCCCCTAGTAAACACTCAAGGTGACAGCATGAAAGATCAGGCCGATTTCCTGGGCGAGCATTTTGAAAGTATTTCTAGTACATCCAACTATGACCCAACCTTCTTAAAGTTCAAGGAACACGCAGAGCGGGAGCGTCTCAAACGAAAGTGCGCAACAGAACTACCTTACAACCGTCCGTTTAGTCTCGCTGAACTCAAGGCTTCTCTGAGTTCTTGCAGTAACTCAGCACCAGGTGGTGATCGTATATTATACGAAATGATCAAGAACCTGCACTCAGAAACATTAAACACTCTTTTGTCTCTTTACAATACCATGTGGATATCTGGACATATTCCATCCTCATGGAAAGAAGCCATTATCATCCCAATTTATAAACAAGGCAAGGATCCCGCATTAGCCAGCAGCTATAGGCCAATAGCACTAACAAGCTGTATGTGCAAGTTATACGAAAAAATGGTCAACCGGCGTCTGATATATTTCCTGGAAAGCAACCGCCTACTTGATCCCCTCCAATGTGGTTTCAGGGAAGGTAGGTCAACAATAGACCACCTTGTTCGCATTGAGGCAAACATTAGAGATGCTTATATACACAAACAATTCTTTCTCTCGGTATTCCTCGACCTGGAGAAAGCCTATGACACAACGTGGCGATTCGGAATCCTCCGAGACCTATCTGCAATGGGAGTACGCGGCAACATGTTAAACATGATAGACAGCTACTTGTCTAACCGCACGTTTCGCATAAGAGTGGCCAATGTCCTGTCCAGAAGTTTCACTCAAGAGACTGGTGTGCCACAGGGGGGCGTGCTTAGTTGCACCCTTTTCATTGTGAAAATGAATTCCCTTCACAAAGTCATTCCATCCTCTATGTTTTATTCAATATATGTCGACGACGTGCAGATAGGATTTAAGTCTTGTAACCTTGCAATATGCGAGCGTCAGGTTCAGCTCGGACTGAACAAAGTGTCAAAATGGGCAAATGAAAATGGTTTTAAGCTAAACCCTCTCTAAAGCTCGTGTATACTTTTTTCTAGAAAGAAAGGCCTAATACAAGATCCAGATATTATGCTGCATGGACAACACATACCAGTCAACACTGAACACAAATTTTTAGTCATTATACTAGACTCAAAACTGACCTTCATTCCTCATATCAAATATCTCAAAGCTAAGTGCCTGAAAACAATGAACATCTTGAAATTACTGTCACACACAACATGGGGTAGCGACAGAAAATGCCTCATGAACCTCTACAGGAGCCTTGTGCGATCGCGGTTAGACTACGGCTCAGTAGTGTATCACTCTGCTACACCTAGTGCTCTCAAGATCCTAGACCCGGTTCATCATCTTGGTATCCGGCTCGCCACCGGTGCCTTCAGGACAAGCCCTATTCAAAGCCTCTACGTTGAATCGAATGAATGGTCCCTTGATCTACAGCGATCATATTCTACTTTTAATTACTTTCTTAAAGCACACACAGATAAAGACCATCCTTGTTATCCTACCATCAATGACATGACTTCTGCAACACTTTTTCATAACAAGCCTGGAGCGAGAGAGCCATTCTCGCTCCGTGTGAGGAGGATGAGCAAAGATATGGACGTCCCACTTCTTGAAAATCTCCTAATGGTTCCTGCCAAGCCGTTACCACCATGGTTGTGGCGCATCATTGACTGCGACACATCATTTGTGGAGGTAACGAAGCATGCTCCAGAGGCCCAGATTCGTGCGCATTTTCTTGAATTACAATTTAAATACTCGTGTCCAGAATATTACACAGATGCGTCGAAATCGCATGCCGGCGTGTCTTATGCTGCCGTGGGCCCATCCTATTCAGAGTCAGATGTTCTTCACCATCATTCGAGCATTTTTACAGCAGAGGCTTATGCACTATGGTGCGCTGTGAAACACATCAAGCAGTCAAAACTACATAAGGCGATCATATACACAGACTCATTAAGCGTCCTTAAAACATTGATGTCATACCACAAACACAAAAATCCAGTAATTGCAGAACTTTTCTCTCTCCTGTGTACGATTTATGCCTCTGGCCAACATGTAACGGTATGCTGGGTGCCTGGACATAGAGGTATTGAAGGTAACGTGATAGCAGACCGAATGGCTACTTCCTTAGATATAAAATCTTGCAACACGTCTGTAGCTGTCCCAGTTACAGACCTAAAGCCCTATTTACGGAACAAAGTCAGAACCTACTGGCAACATAAATGGGACGATGAAATCCGTAATAAACTCCACGTGGTTAAGCCACATTTAGGGTATTGGCCATCACTGACCAACTCTAGAAGGAGTGATGTCCTATTCTGTCGTCTCAGAATAGGGCACACTTATGGTACGCATAGTTTTTTGTTGACTGGTGGTGAACCTCCTGTGTGTAGTAGATGTGGGGACACCCTCAGTGTTCAGCATGTCCTCCTGGAATGTCACGAAGCCCAAGCCGAAAGGAAAAGGCACTTCCCATTAGCATATCGGCAGTGTATACCACTTCACTTGGCACTGTTTCTTGGCAGAGAACCACTTTTCGACACGAAATCCGTCTTAGCATTTTTAAATGACGTCCATACGCTGAACGTATTCTGTCCAAGAAATTCGTAGCACGGCCTCCTGCGAGAGGCCGCTGTTGCGATGTCAACCCTTGTTTATAGCACATGCCTCCGGTCCCTTGTACTCAAGGTACCTGGAGAGGCTGTCGTGCTCCTGGTCGTAAATCTTTATTTTTCATTTTTACATATATGCTATCAAGCCTTGTTCCACATTTCATACTCATAGAATACGCTGCTTCAGTCATTATCATTAGTTTACTACCTATATGTTTTACGCCATTTACAGCGACCGTTTTTAGGCCCCTTTACAGCCGTGTCACATGTACCATGAGAAACTCATTGCCCTCGTCATAACAGCTCATCGATTACATTACCATTTGTCATGGCGCTCTTTGGCCCTTCCTGGCCCTTGCGCCATTAAACAACACACATCATCATCAAGATGCTCGACTCTGTCCACCATCTAGGCATTCGCCTTTCTGCGGGTGCCTTTCGAACTAGCCCCGTAGAAAGCATGTACGTAGAATCAAATGAATGGTCGCTCCATCTGCAGAGATGTTACATGTCCTTTACATACTATCACAAGGTTAACGCAGACGAGGAACATCCCACTCACTCCACAATTAATGATTTGTCCAATGCTGCCTTGTTTAACAATCGTCCTTCGCTGAGACAGCCCTACTCACTCCGTGTGAGGAGCCTCGCTGAGGAAACAGGCGTGCCACTTCTAGAACACCGTTTGATGGCTCCCGCAGCATATCCGCCGCCATGGCAGTGGCAGGTTATTGACTGCGACGTATCCTTCGTGGAAGTTACTAAACACGCACCTACTGCATACATCCGCACACACTTCCTCGAACTTCAACATAAATACACTTGCCCAGAATTCTTTACAGATGCGTCAAAGTGTCATACTGGTGTGTCCTATGCAGCTGTTGGCCCATCTTTTTCAAAATCCGGTATTCTGCACCCGCAAACAAGCATCTTCACCGCAGAAGCCCATGCGATATCTGTAGCCGTCAAGCATATCAAGGAATTAGAACTGCAACGCGCGGTTGTATACACAGATTCACTGAGCGTCGTTACAGCTTTGAAAACTCTGAAAAAACATAAAAATGCTGTCCTTGTATCACTTTACTCTCTTTTATGCACGATCTACGCCTTAAAACGACAGGTTGTGGTGTGCTGGGTGCCAGGGCACCGCGAGATCGCTGGAAATGTGGTGGCGGACCAGCTGGCCGGGTCTGCGCACGACCACGCACCCGCCAATACATCCATGGCCGTCCCTGCACTTGACATGAAACCTTTCCTACGACGGGAGCTCAGGGCGTGCTGGCAGCGCCTATGGGATAGGCAAACGGATAACAAATTGCATGTTATCAAACCGAGACTTGAAAACTGGCCAACAGTATCCCGATCACGCTACACACAAGTCACACTTACCAGGCTACAAATAGGACACACTCACTCAACACATTCACACCTTTTGTCTGGTGGTGATCCGCCATTATGTGAGATATGTGGAGAACCACTTACGGTTCTCCACATCCTCGTCCAGTGCAATGAGTTAGATGCTCTAAGAAAAAAGCACTTTTTACTACCCTACCGACAGCAGCTCCCACTACACCCTGTGATGCTCATCGGTAGGGATCCGCTTTTTAAACTTCAATCACTGTTCACGTTTTTAAATGATGTACAG
>JABSTT010005528.1:0-16578 GCA_013339685.2 Hyalomma asiaticum | reverse complement strand
AGCTTAGATTCAAATTCGCTGTTTGGGTCGGAAGGCAAAGCTTTGTAATAAGTGACGTCTGAAAGTTATCTGTTGGCCTCATTAACATAATCAACAGCGTCGAGAATGACAATAGCCCCACCTTTATCAGCTCGTTTTATGACGATGTCGTGATTTGTCGACAGTTTTTCGAGAGCGACTTTCTCTTCTTTGGACAAACTGCGACGGTAAGACACCGTTTTCTTATAGGTATCTAAAATGCCGCGTTGCACAGCGTTTATGTAAATCTCTAGGCATTTGTCGCGCTGTGGTGTCCGTTGTTTGCATGTCGGCAGTGCTGGTCGGGTTTAGTTCGGCCTTGGGTGGTCATGATAGTGTTCTTTGAGGCGCAAATTGCGGTAAAAATTGTGTAAATCTTCAAGGAGTGGAAACTCATTGAAGCCACCTGAAGCGGAGCAAAAGTTGAGACCCTTTGACAGAGTATCCATCTGTGTGTTGGAAAGGAGTATTGTTGAAAGGTTTACAACACTGCTATCAGTTTGAAGGGACTGGCCTTCCAAATCTTTCGAATGTCTTGTGGCACGTTTGGTTGCGTCAACGGCGCGCTCGTGCGTACTTAAACCATCGCGTAAAAACTTCTTTTGTTTAGTCGAGTTTAACGTGTCCCTGGTATGTTCCTCAGCGGCATTCAAACACTCGGGTTCATGCTGCCCTAGCCTAGTTAACAGGCGACTTTCTGTATACTGAAGGTTCTGCGTACAGGACTTATAGTGGTCAATAATTATCGGTATCTAAGGACGCTTTACTTAACATTCCTTGCCATTTCGCTTTGTTAGAGTCCGGAAGTTCAGATGTAGCTGGTTTAAACCTTATCTGTAAACCTTTCGGGACTACCGCAGCATTCAACTATCTCGTGAGGATACATGTAGTTCGGAACGAACTTTCTTCTGAACAATTTCCCTAGCTTCTAAAAAACTTTCGCGAAAGAAGACTTGGAACCTTGCCGCCAACCGCTGGCGCCTGTCGTCAGCAGGTGGCGCTCCCTCGACCGGCGTTTCGGCGGGTAGGGATGACCCGCGGCGGCGGGAGGCTCAGCTTGGTTTTGCCGGGTTGCGCCTTGGCTTGAAGAAGCGGAGTTGTGTGTATCACCCACAGGGGACGCTGTAAATACCATTAATACTCCCATCGCTGTTAGCACTATTTTATACATTACCTTTGTCATTTTGAACGCGTATTTTTCACGAACCGACTATCTTTATACTGTCTTCGTAAGCAAACGCTTATGATGTTGTATTGTTGCCGCTATGTACACGTGTATCCCGTTAAGCCACTTCACTTGCCAATGACTGACACATGGTGATATGACACAGCGCTGTCGTTTTGATCAGCGAAAAACTTCTTTGTGCTGATACAGAACTGCGTTGTTCGCTACACTTCTGACATTGCTATACTTGTGAATTGCCTTGTGGCAGATAGAGAAATACTCGTAACACATGCTTGAAAATGTTTTTCCCAGCATAAATGTAAAATTTTTTGAAACGGGAAGCTAGAAAATGGAAAACCGATAACACAGTTTTCGCTGTGAAGCTTTTGTTTGAGTACAGTGAAGTGTTGGGCTAGTTGGTAAGTCATACTGGCGGAAGAGATCACTAAAAGTTTCGGAAGGGCAAGTGTGGACAGGAAAGACGCGACAGTTTGCTCATCGTAAAGTTTAGCATTGTCATTTCCACCACTTTGAACAGTAATGAAAATATGCATCCTATACCTCGGGAGACTGTCTTTGCCAAACCTTTACGGACATTCCAACACTAAAATGTGTTTCTGTATTATCCATACGTAAAAACAAAATCCCGCTCTTAAAAGCTGAATTATGCGCGGTAAGTATCCCTATAGGGTTACTTGCCACGCGAATGGAATGTGAGTGGAACACGAATCCGTACACGCATTCTCGTTCCAGCAGGAAGGCAGCGGAAGTGGCGTTGGTTCCTGTTGCGATGAAACAAGGCCGCGATATGGAAGGCGTCAGTTTCCTTTAAACCGATAGGCGGTGCACTCACACCAGATGAGCTAATGGCATGAGGACCGTAACAGGGCGTTCTCCCCTGTTAGGTTTTTGGATTTTTCATGTATTACTCGGAGCAGAAGACAGTTACAATTTGGATATCTTCGCGATAATCACTATGATCCGGAGGACTCGGTGAGTTTTGTCCGCATCCTTTTTCTGCACTTGAGACGAGCTAGCCTGCGCGGCCGGGAAAGCCTGAACCCGTTCATACGAAGACTTTGGCTGTATCGGAGGAGAAATTTCTTGGCGCCTATGCAGATCAACATACAGATGTTCATTCATTTGTGGGGTTTAACGTCCCAAAACCAGCTCTGATTATGAGAGACGCCGTAATGGAGGTCTCCGGAAATTTCGACCACCCGAGGTTCTTTAACGTGCACTGACATCGCACAGCACACGGGCCTCAACATTTCGCCTCCATCGAAATGCATCCGCCGCGGCCGGGATTCGATCCCGCGACTTTCGGATTAGCAGCCGAGTACCACAACCATTACACCACCGTGGCGGGGCCAACATACAGATGTGGTGGTGAACAACCTTTATTTGGTCCTGCAGGGTTTAAAACAGTTGCGCCCAGGAGTTTTTACTGCATGCGTTTGCATTTGTATATTTGTACGCACAGATACACCCTCACAAACATACAGAAAGGGGAGTCCAACCAATCGCAGCGTCTCAGACCTCCTGAATAACATCCTGGGTACGCCCTGCCGTGGAGTATAGTTACTGTATAGGCTCCGTGCAGTCGAGTTTTCCATGTGCGACATCAGCGCCAGAATGCACAGCTTGGCGTACAGAACAAGCCAAATAGGGTAGACAGTGGCCGGACAATACGCAAACGCGACGCGCGCGTCTACACCGCGTGTCCCATTTTATTTTGTGTTGTTTGCTTGGAGACGCGCTCCAAACCTGCCGCAGACTATTTTAGAGGGCGACGCGAGCGTGCGTTTCTTCGTAGCACGCCCGAAAAGCAGCGAAGAAACGCGCGCGTCGCTATCGCCTCGGCTTCCACCATGCGCGCGCTATGGGCGGCGAACGCGCGCGCGTCTCATAAGCTCACCCCAAGCGGCCAATGTCAGCGACACTGAGCCGTCCGGCGAGAGCTACTTAGCGCCCTCTGGTCAGTGGACGGAGCCCATAGCCTCGCGCCGGGAGGCAGAGTTGCGGGTCTCATCTACATTCGCACCTTGCTGCCCCGTAGCGCGGACGACCTTCCGCTCGGGCGCAAGAGGTTGCTATAGCAGCTACACCGCGTCACCGCTTTTAGAGCTTTAACCAGGCCACCGCTATCAAAATTTGCCTGACGTGTTACTCTTCCTTTTCAAGTAAACGCCGCTCGACACCTTTCGTTCATCCTGAGTTCGTTTATCGCACCTTATTGATATTTTCTTCGACAGATGGCGCCAGGAGTCTTTGAGCTGTATAGCATGATCGATTTAATTGAAGTAGATATAAAAGGCGTGAGGACAACTTAAAGAGAGAGGTGAAAAAAAAAAGAAATGTTCTTACATTTTTTACGAGCACGGTGGCGCACATGTCACCGCCCGTTACAAAGGGGACGCTCATAGCAAATAGCACCCATCCGTCCGTCCATCCATCCATCCATCCATCCAGAAAAGCATTTTGCGGTAGGCGACATGTTGGCAGAAAAATATAGGGATGTCAATCATCGCTGACATTAAATAGAGCAGCTATCTCAACTCAGGTGTACACTTTGAATCAGGTGGTTTTCGATTGCCCCTGACAAAGCGGGTGTAACGCCGGTGTAGTGCAGTTGGACCACAATCACGCGCGTTATGAGAACCTTGTTTGGCGCAGCTGTGACTGGGTCACCCTCAAGACCTTGGTTGCTTGCGCGCTCAAGATGGCGGACCTAAGCGCAACTATGCTCCCGTAGGAAATACAGTAATTTAATGGTAGAGCCAAACACAGCGCCATGTCAAGGGGATCGCACGCTACTGGCCTGTCCTTCACGACGCAAACGAAGAGAAGCCCACACCTGCGTCATGACAAACACAACGAATCAATGCACTCACTGTGAATATTGGAGTGCGCATTTACATAATTTTCATAAAAGCAGCGGTCTAAATTTTAATATATCTAGCGACGCTATCACACGCAAGTTGCGCCTCCGTCCGTTTCGCTGCATGGCCACAAAATGTTGCTCCGGAACTGCTTTTGCGGCCGCGTAAACCAAGGCAGATCCAAGCGAGACACCAGGCGCGCGTTTTCGGTTATTCCGCACATAAAGAAGTGAACTAAAATAAATATTTGACACTGTAATGGAATGTCCCCGCGCTTTGAGTGACACATGAATATGACCTTTGAAATGGTGCAAGAAATGACACTATAAATACGAAGTCACACAAAAGACTGACCAATGACATCTCACCGGGACACAAAAAGTCGTAGCCAAGACTTGCGCCGGGGGAAGTTATTCCCATGCCTCCATTGACTCAGTATTCCAGACTGTGATGCAGGCTGGAGGACAAAGTTCCGTAATCGAGAGATGAGTGCGGTCATGGCGGTCTAATAGGGGGGGGGGGGGGGCATAGAGGAAAGAAAGAAGGTAGGAGGCAGCGTCATATGGTTCCGCAGCGTCGACAAGTCAACCTCCATTGACGAATTGCGCGCGTTGCCTCTCGGGAAGGATTAGGCCCACACAGTTGCCCGACGGCTCGAGGTGGTTTGGACGCGGTAGCTTTTAGGGGCGCTTGGGCGTACGTTAATCCACCGCTCGCCTATCACGTGACCGGGGCCCGACTCCCACGATACTCTCCAATTTTTTATGACAAGGCTTCAAGATTGCTGCGTGACACCCTCCCCTAGGCATTTTCCTTCCCCCATGTGGGGAGAAGAGAAGCGACGACCGGATATTCGTTCACTGAGCCCGATAAACTTTCAGCTGCGTGCGAGACCCCTGGTGCCACCTAGGGGGAGAACGCCAAAATATTATCCGAATGAACGCAGCGAATATCACAGAGAGCCCGCCACGGTAGTCTAATGGCTATGGTAATCGGCTGCTGATCCGAGGGTCGCGGGATCAAATCCCGGCTGCGGGGGCTGCATTTCGATGGAGGCGAAATGTTGAGGCCCGTGTGCTGTGCGATGTCAGCGCACGTTAAAGAACCCCAGGTGGTCGAAATTTCCGGAAACCTCCACTACGGTGTCTCTCATAATCAGAGCTGGTTTTGGGACGTTACTCCCCACATAACATAGCAACAATATCACAGAGACTTTCGGTTTCGTTTTCGAGCGGGCAGTTCAATGGCGAGTTCAAAAGAAGGAAGGGAACAGACAGAGCTGCTTGTCTTTGTCTCCTTTCCCCTGCTCATCTTTCTCTGAGCTGCCCATACTCTTCCGTGATGAACCAGCAACAAGCCCTCTTCGTCACTCTAGTTGTGTGTCTAGATTTCCGTCAATAATGGATTTATTATGATTGCTTTCGTGCTGCATGGTCACTGATGTATTGCGTTCTGGCCGCACAGAAGTTGAGGACGTGCTTTCATTGCTGTCCAGGGGGTTGATACTCTGTTTGTACAGCAGTTTTAGTTACGTTGTATTGAAAGACAATTCATCGTGTGAAACTCTCAGCATTGGTGATTTCTTTAAACAAGGCATCAGAAAAGAAGATGACCCCATATTTTGGCGTCTTATCGAGACTACTGCCTATTTGTTGGGGCTTAGAAGTGCAATACACGTAATTTCATCTTGCCCGTAGTGCGTTGCAGATAATTTCAGTGTGCGCGTATAATTGTGAAATGATTTTCACGCTTGTACGGTATTTAACGTCCAGCCTGGTGCCAAGCAGCCGATTGCTGGCGAATATTTGCGTTCGCATTGTGCAGGAAACAGTTGTCTTTGACGTCATCGCAATTTGTGACGCTCAAGTTTAGTCGTGGGGGCCTGCCGAAGAGAAAACGCACGTTGATTTCTGGAGCATGCGAAGCTACTACACATCCGCGGCGCAGATTCGCTGCGGGATCACGTCCATATCTCATCGATGAAATGATTAGCTGATTACGGCGGCATACTTACAGAAGAATAAAATACAGCTAGTAAGACTGAGACGCTAAAGTGTAGGAGAGCAGAGGAGGGCGTAGTTCCTTGATTTCAAACCATTTCGGCGTGGAAACTGATCGCGGAAGAAAGGTCTCTTCGGCAGCTGCAAAATAGCATGAAGCGCGGATACAGGCACGAACGCGCGGAGAGGGATGTCCAAATCGTGCGAAGCACTGACATGTGCTTCAGTTCAGTTCAGTTCGCATGATCTTTAAGAAAATGAGCGTGTATTTGTCAAAGGGAACATTTATAAGAAGAATAAATTATAAATGAGAAATTTATTAGTCCTATAAGCACATGATCGTTGTGGTTTTTGAGGTCACTGCCCAGACACCGTCGTCCTGGTCCTCCCTTGTAATGCCGTTGTCGGGAGCACCGTGCACATTCCCATCTCAGGGAGTCCGTCTGGAGAGTCCGTCTGTAGTACTCGCCGGAGCATCTGGCGGATTCGCTTGGTAGGAGATTGAGGCACCTGCCGTTGCGAGCAGGTTACGGAGACGGTTGCCAACATCGTTGAGGTCTCCAAGAACCAAGGGGATTACCACAATGCCGTGTTCGGCGTTGATGGTAAACCTGCCTGTTCGGTGTTCAGTACCCGTTGGGCCCTGTAATCTGGAACATACATAAAGAGATGCGACTCCAACAGTTCCAGAAATGAAGTTCTGCCGATACAAATCTGCATTCATTTACCTTTCTTCGGGGTTACTGTCCACATCCATAGGAATCTCTATTTCACCTGCCGCCTCTCTTGTGTTTGGCGTGGCCATGCGAAGGGCTTGGCTGTCGAGGTGAGTTGACATTCCTGATCTGAAACAGCTATAAAGAAACGTAACTTCTAATCGTTTCCTAAAACGAGATTCTGCAGCAGCTGAAAATGTGCACTCATCTACCTTGGTTCGTGATCAGTGTCCACATCCATCGACTCCTCACTTTCACGTGCCGCCTCATTTGCGAAGTATGATGTATGTGGAGGAGGTACGCTCACGGCTTGCGTGCTCGCTTCGTTGCTTGCCCATACCCATGGTCTGAAACAGCAGCGAAGAAACATAACTCGATTCTGTCGGTTCTTAATTAGGAGGTACTGGTACTACAATTTCGCATTCATTTACCTGGCTTCCTGCTCACTGTCCACATCCATCGGCGTCTCATTTTCGGAGGCCGCCTCATTTACCGGGTTCCTTGCATGCGGGACCTGCATGTCCATGGTTTGTGTGTTGGAACGAGTGCCTGGCGACCTTCCTGATTCTGAAATAGCAATAAAGAAACGTATAGAAATGTCATTCGATTCTCTACACGCGATATTACAGGTACTGTAGTGCGCTTCGTACCTCGCTTCCTCCTCACCACCCACATGCCTCGGATAAATTTGAGAAATAAGAGAAATAACAAACAAAATGGATTAGAACGAGACGCAAGGCACTTACCTAAGAACAAAAACGCCAAAAAAAAATCACTTCGTGCAGTGTGTGTACAATTCTACCTAAGAATGAAGGATCGGACCTTGAAGCGCCTAGTCGATCAACAAGCACTGTTAAACAAGGACTTACATAAAAAACTAATACTATTCTGAAAAAAAAATGTTCGTGTGGTGTGCAACTGGTGGAGCTCATGAGCTTTAACGTGTGACATCGCGAAGACATTTGCTTACATGGCGACAAATATTGGACGGGGAAATCAGTATCCGGGTTCAGAGAACGAAGCTTTGTTCGCGTGCTGAAGACACGTGTCTGAGAAGGAAAAACGAGCGAACTGTGTCCTACTCATGTGTTCGGCTGCGCACCGGTATCGGTAACACCTTAGGCCGGCGGCAGTGCCGAGGCTTCTGCGGAAGCTTTGAACGGCAATAAAGTCGGAAAAAAATGCGCAAAGGGCCAAAGCTGGCTAAAGTGGGCTAGTTGGCTAAGCTTACCTGGTTTAGCAGACTGCAATGACAACTTAGCAAGCACGGTTTCAATTCTTGTTGCGAGGTAATTTGGCGCCAATCTGACGTCGAGCGACTTTACCGCCATCTAACGAGTGATACAAACTCGGTAGCGCAAAAAACACGGACGAAGAAAAGGAAACACAGACAGGCGCAGTGATGATCGTGCCGGAAATGCAAAACCAAGACAACCTGCTAAGAGGTTTATTAGCAGAGACGCAGGGCAGGAGCAGCGGCCACTCTTCTTTTTTTTTAAGACTGTTTTTTTATTATACCTTTGGTGAATTGATTTAAGACCGGAATTTCTTACGTCACTGCCTCTGGTCTGGTTCCGCTTTTCGATCGGCCCATGCGCGTCGACGGGTTGAAAGGCATAACTTCCGGCGCTTCCGATCTCTCCGCTTCCGCACGGTGTGCGATTGTGGAGTCGTCTTTCGATTTCACCAGTTCTGAATCAATTCTCGCGCGAAATAAGTTTTAGTCGCGAGAAAAATGTGCCAATTGGAAACTAACGACGCGTTCTGCTTCCCCGCACACCAGGTTGCTATTGTTGCGGTACAATGATTACCTGTATTTCGTATACTCACCTTAGTTCTTTTTCATTGTTTTATGCTTTGTTGCACAGTGTAGAATGTACCACTGCCCTCTGTAATGCCCTCGGCCCCTGAAAATAGATAAATAAATGTACAAATAAATAATGATTTCGTACGAATCAGTGGTCACATAAAACACAAATGTTTAGACACTGACTAAAAAATTGATACCGTTTTCCATCAGGACCCTCGAATATGAAGCCTGTGCCATTTTCATTTGCACATCTCGGTGTGGGCAGAGCACAGTCAGGCTTGGCCGCAGATGTTACCGACTCTTGAAAGGCTGCATCGCTGGAAAGCTCTTCATGGGTACTTTGCTGCATCCCTTTGGTGAGTAGAAAGCATGGATAGATCAATGCCTGTCCATGCCTTTTCTATCAAAGTGAGTGGTGTGCGTTGCCTTGTTACACGTCTTTCAAGTTTGAGCAAAGTTTGCTTAAGAGTGCAGTAAACAGGATATTGCAATGAGCTTTTTTGCTTCTTACACGTCTGGGTGCAAATGTCACATACAAATTTTGTTTTTCAAAGCAAAGGCGAGCTTTATTTGACTATTGTGGTTGTGGTTCGCCGTATTCTTCTCGCATCTGCACACGAGCGCACCATTGAACATACAATTGCTAGGTGATGTAATTCCCAAATCGGGTACCTTTTCTAAAACGAAGATTTAGTGGTACAAGCAGTGGTGTTTGATGGTGCTGCGCCATTGCAGATGCTAGGTGTTGGAGACAAGTGAATAATCCGGAATGCCGGGAGAGGACAACAAAGAAATGAGTGCTGCATGGGAAGGAATCAAAGATAACGATAAAAAAATGAATGAGATTTTTTAAGGAACGCGGGAAGCTTAATATTCCCTATCAATATGCGCAAAAATGCTGAGCGATAGACTGGTGACACTGGCGTAAATAATCGTGCGAGCCTACTCTGTTGCCCCCGACACGTAACAAGGAACCAAACGTTTAACAACTTCAGTAAACCACCCACAAAAAAGACGCTTATAGCAAACGTTTACTACAATACGCCGGAGTGAAAGTGTGGAATGGTATCCCGCATTATATAAAGAATACCCAGGACTTCTCGCGATCGCTAAAAAAAAAAATACTACTTTGAAGTGATTTTCTCTGCTTCCTGAGCTCACTGGTACATTATGATATCATCTTTTGACCGTGTACATATACGGTTCTGTCTTTCTTTTATTGTGTATGTTTTGTGTTTCATTGCGAAATGCTGCAGTCACCTAGTTCCCTTTGTTAAGATATTTAAAGGATACGTTACTGATACTTGCTACTCCAAGTTTCATTTTACAGATCTGTGCACCTCTATTACCAAACCTATTTGTGTTCGCTACAAGTCATGTTTCTTCTTGCTTTGTTTTCTTGAATTCAACTGACTCCTTTTAGTAATCACACATAAGTTCTTGCATGGTGATATGTAATTTAATTTTCTACTCTTTACTTTTTGCAATTATTACAGTTTCCATTATGTATATTTCAATATGGGACCCGCACTAGCCTTTGGCTATGGGACCATTCAGTTTGTACGTACTTTGTACAAGATGTGTGCAATAAAGTACATTCATTCATTTATTCAAGCTGCATGTCTATTGACTAAAAGAAAGAGGTTCAACTGGAAACACCGTATTTCCAAATAGAATGTTCTTATAGGTATTCTGCTAGGGGTGTTCGATTATTCCAAATTTCGAATAATTTTCGAATAGCGTTTGCTATTTGATTCGATTCGCACATAACTTTTACTATTCGAACTCTTCGAAGTTGGTAATTACGGGGAAAAAACATGCTATGTCTCGTGACAAGTGCTCCATTCCCGCATGTAGTACGCTTCGCCGCATAACAATGCTGTATTGCGGCGAAACACTTGTGCATGGCGGCGGAGCTAACGCTCATGTACAAAGGCGAAGTTAACGCTCGCGCGATGCGGGGAAGTTAATACTCATGTATTGCGGCAAAGGTAACACTTGTGTACTGCGGGAAAGCTAACACTCATGCACAGCAGTGAAGTTAGCTCAGCTTTCTGTTGCGCAGTTGTCTGTTGGACTGTGGTTCGGGACTTCGTAATGGCACTGTGGGAGCACACTAGTCATGCAATAAACTTTTTTACCCATCTTTAGCAGCACATTTCTCCATAATTTGGCATGGCAGTGATAAAAAGTATTTGAGAACTATTCGAAAAATATTCCACACAATTCGCACTTCAACATGAATATTCGTATTCGATTCGCACTCATAATTTTGCTCTTCACACACATCTATATTCTACAATAAAAAATTACAGCATATCCACGGAGTGAATGATGATGAGTGGGCGAAGCTCGGGATGTGCATCGTAGATCGTGCCGAGTTCCGGATTAATTTAGTTAACGCGCATGCTACGAATCCTCACGGTTCAACTATGCACAATGCACAAGTGAAATCTCCCACCGGCACTTCATTGCAAGTCAAGATCCAGTGCCTATATATATATATATATATATGGGTTGCCGGTGAACGCTTCTCCAACGCGAGCAGTCGGTATTTCTCAATCAAGAAACTCGCTAGGAGACGCTGCCTGCGCCAACGTTGTCTCTCGCGTTTGCCGGGGCAGTGTCGAGTTTGCCAGGGAGCGCGTGGCTCCCGGCGCTCGCGGCGAGGGCGCGAGCCGTCTCGTTTTGCTTTTAGAAAACATCTCGCGTCTTTCGTTGGTTTATTTCATCAATCAACAGCGTTTTGAACAAAATTTTTATTGTTTAATCACGCACAGGAGAAATCTCACCAGGCACTACCTTGGAGGTAAACAATGGCTGCTAATGGGAATGAGAGACAGAAGAAGTCGGCTTTTAGCTAACACTTACACTTCTACTTCTACTTCTACTAACGTTTCCTACTGGAACATGCCAATGGCTGCTAATGGGGAATGAGAGACAGAAGAATTCGGCTTTTAGTTAACGCGCACGCTGCGAATTTTTTGTTGTTCAACAACGCACAGGAGAAATCTCCCACCGGCACCACCTTGGAGGTCAAGATCTGGTACTAGCGTTAAGACTGGTTACACACTACTACGACGGGGGACGAACGGGTGCCGCTATAAGGAGCTTCGCCCCTAAAAAATGCTGTGATCCCACGTATTGTGGCAATCGATGCCATGCGATGCAGTCAGTGACGAAATTCCCTATGCCGAATTGTTTTACCCTGAGCCAAGTGTTGCGAGTAGGATCAACGTCTTTGGGCAAATTGAAATTGAGTAGTGTACGTAGAGTGGAGTTCCCAGGCACGTCTACAGCGTGGTGGTGGCTAAAGAGTAGCTCATGTCAGGACGCAACGTCCGCACTCACTTTACTGCATGGACGGCCGTTTTGTCGAAGAGAAATACACGGTAACGTGGCTGATGTCCATATCAATACAGTCGTTTGTAGGAGTATTCTGACGTGACAGAGTAAAGCTGGACAAAATGATGCTGGTTGAGAGTACTTCACATGTATTGTTCTCTACAGTGCTCTACAAAAGGTGAACACACACTACAACCACAACAGACGTTAGACAAGCACCATCACGGCAACTGCTAGCGATACAGGTTTATTTGCAGTGTGTACCCTGTTGGAAAAGCGCCCGTGGGAGAGTAACACCGTGCTCGCTTGGAACCGCGGGTAGCTTTGTTACCCTCCCCCTTTCCTTTCCCCAACACGAGTATGGTGCTTTCGGTCATTACAGCCCGT
This sequence comes from Hyalomma asiaticum, assembly GCA_013339685.2. Taxonomy (NCBI): domain Eukaryota; kingdom Metazoa; phylum Arthropoda; class Arachnida; order Ixodida; family Ixodidae; genus Hyalomma; species Hyalomma asiaticum. The sequence goes on along the minus strand of JABSTT010005528.1, from coordinate 4,255 downwards.
TCATTTGTGTATGTCGCTGTTACGTCTAGCAACCTCCAAGAAGTGGCATGTATTTGTCTCGTTTACCCGTGCACCCTGTGTTCTCATCAAATTCTGAATGTCTATTTTGGCTGGTCCTTTACTGACATAAGAGGTAAACGTAAAGTTTCAAACGCTGTGGGGCATACTCGAACACCTCGGGCCCGGCTAGCACTGTCCGTATTAGCCACACGTTAGCGCAAAATTGTTAATCGTGAGGTGCACGACAAGTATAAGAAGTTATTGATCTTATTTAAGTATCATTCGTGTTCTTCATACATTCGCACTCGGCCATTCCAAGTTTGGTGTATACCAAATGAGCATACGGATGAAAATCGTAACATTTACATGACTAATGTTACTGTTTCGGTCCGAAGTGGAAGAGAAGCTCAGAGGATGATGGGGGCTTGTATCGATGAACAGATCGCTAAAAACGATGTAGAGCACGGAATGTCGCTAGAGCCAACGTTTCGACAAGTGGACTTGTCTTCGTCAGGACAGCAACTGACAGAGTGACGCTGGCTGATAGTACTTCATATATATTGTTTTTTACATTGCTGCACAGAAGCTTAACACACACTACAACAGCAACAGTCTGAATAACATATTACAACAAATGTTTCTCGTATCAATAATGGCACCACAAATGTCATGCATGCGACGGAGAACAAACCCAGGGGAAGATGGAGGCTGGAATCAATGAGCAAATCGTTTAAAAACGATAGCGAACAAGGAATGTCGCTTGAACCAACATTCCCACAAGTGGGGCTAACGTTTCCGCTCGTCGAAACGTTGGATTCAGCGATGTTCATTGTTCTCCATCGTTTTTGAAGATTTGTTAATCGATGCATGTAGAGAGAAGCCCGAAACTTGACCGTGAAAATAAATTGTTCAAATACTTCTCAGTGTTACTGCTGAAATTCCTGCGAATAAATTGCAGCAGTGTGAGTGTGCTGTAGTTGGTAATCTGCAATGACTCAAACATATTTCGGAGTAATGAGTGCAGAAACGGGTTATTTTTATCATGCGAAGCTGCTCAAGCCAACCGTCAGAACTCTGTCGTGTCACTTTTAACAGCGATGCTGTTTAAGCTAACTGTAATTTGTCAGGCATCATGCAATACCACGTGACATTGCGTTACGGGATTTTGGCGGAAACCTGTCACGTGACATTTCGTTACGCGATTTTGACATGAACCTGTCTCGTGACACAACGTTATGTGACCTTAGCGGGTCATGTCACGTGACAATGCGGTACGCGATTTGGGCAAGAACATGTTACGTGACGTTTCGTTACGTGATTTTGGGCGAATATGTCTCGTGACATTTCGTTATGTGATTAAAGGCGGGAACATGCAACGTGACATCGCATTACGTAATATTGGGGGATCACGTGAGATGTTCCTGCCAAATCCACGTAACAATATGTCCCTTGACATGTTTCCGCCAAAATCACGTAACGCAATGTGACCCGACATGTTCCCACCAAAGTATCACATGGCTATCAAGTGACCTGTTTCTATGGGCCACCTTCGATATGGGACCGCTTCGCTGTGACATAGCGGAAGCTGTGTACTTTTTATGTCATGGTGTGAAAATTTTCTATTTCGTGGTTTGCTCATGCAAGTGGGTTGTATGTACGGACTGCTTGCGACGTCCGATATCCGTTCAATCACACAACACATTACGAGTTGGCTTTCAAGTGAGCCGCACATGCAAGATCTAATGACTCTTCTTTTTTATGTGAGGTTTAAGTTTCTTCTATTTTCACTGTTTTCCGTGCAATAAGCCTTCGTGCTGACGAAAGGTGTCTTAGCGCAGCAAAACATCAACAGAGTGCTGACCATTCGTGCTGGCTTTTGTCTTAGTGGATGGTTTGACCTTGCGCAGGTCTCCTTGGCAGCCGCCGTTCTGTAAGTTCTACCCCCTCTAGCTCCTAAATTCACTGGGTCACGTGAGCATACACGTTGCTGCGTATGCACCGTCTATGAATGTGTGTGTGTGTGTGTGTGTGTGTGTGTGTGTGTGTGTGTGTGTGTGTGTGTGTGTGTGTGTGTGTGTGTGTGTGTGTGTGTGTGTGTGTGTGTGGTGTGTGTGTGTGTGTGTGTGTACTCTAATCGCATTGTTTATGCGACAAGACACAGCGAAACGCCTTTCGCAGGGATCTATGAATAAAGCGCTCCATTAGCAACAAATTTATGCGTCTTTCTTGCTCGGGACACTCGGAGATCTTACGCCCCGACACTATATTTTCAAAGCAGCGCGACCAAAAGATGAAGACGGGCATTAAACCTTGAGAACACTTCAATGCGCGCTACCCGACAACTAATGTAGGATATTGATTTATTTGTGGGGTTTAACGTGCCAAAACCAGCTCTGATTATGAGAGATGTCGTAGTGGAGGTCTCCGGAAATTTCGACCACCTGGGGTTATTTAACGCGCACTGACATCGCACAGCACACGGGCCTCCACATTTTGCCTCCATCGAAATGCAGCCGCCGCGGTCTGGATAACTAATGTAGGAGAACATGAAACGCTATACACCACCAAATTTGCATATTTATTTATTGCACAACATTTACAAAGGTCGTAATCACGAGTTTGCTCTGCTTTCCCAATGCGTCATTTCTATCAAGCGCCAGCTTTGAGGTCAGACTTGAAAGGTTCGCGAGCTATCGCACGCTACTTTTCATTGCCGAGATAATCACGTAGTAATAAATTTTCTGGGCGCGCGTCATACTGCAGCCATGGGCGAGACGTGGCGAAACGGACCTGTCAAGTGGTTGCGCTCTATCCCCTAGTAAGGTAGAAGCGAAACACAAATATACCGGTAAAATCGAGCCGCGACCCATCTATCGTCAACTGCCACAAACATAGCGTGTGCAACGCTTCGTGGCGCTGGCGTCAGTCCAAGGCGGTAGCGGCCACGGTGCGGAGCGTTCGAGTTAACCCTGATGACGGCTGTAGCTGCATTTGCACTTCCGTTTTGGTCACCTATAATGCGCTCTGTGCTTCAATTTATATTTGGTTTATAAAACTCTTTTACCACTTTCCTATTGTCATAAAATACAGTGTCAGGGCAGCCGCTGTCAGGGGACGTCGAGATGAATCCAAGACCGTTCACTCTGAATCAGGAACCAACTCTTTAAGGCATTATGCTCACTGCCGAAAAGGCATGAGGGCCAGAATAAGGTTTTCGAGGAGCTGAAGAACATCTAAGCTAACAGGAAGGGCGCTGATGATAAGTTTACCGGACCTATGGCTCGACTAGCCGCGACTGAGCACGAAGTCGGCAGGTTAAACGAGTTAAGAGCCGATTTGCAACAAATTAAGTTGGTTAGCTCTTCGCTTGCGACACAGTTGGACAAGACAGAAAAGCGCCAAGATGACTCGAAAATGGGACACGCAGAAACAACTTACTCTTTTAGGGAGTGAAAGACACATCAGGTGAGACGGGAAGATTCTGAGAGTCAGGTGCTGTCAGTTGGTGCCCTGGTATTTAGGTGACGTCATCAGACATTGAGCGTGCTTGCAGTGTAGGCCATTTTAGTTCCGCGTAGCACAATTTCGCTCATTAAAAAAAATCAAAATGTATTTGCGAAAGCATATACGAGGGGTCTCATTCTAGATAAATATTCATCCTGCTGTTACAATGTCAGATGTCATATGAGGATTTTTCAAGGAAAGTTCGTTTGAAAAGGACAAAACTGGTTGCATTTGCCAGTGTGCACAATGAAACTTCCAGGCGTCGCTTTAATAAGTTGGTTTTATCAATTGGAGGCAAAACGTTTATGTGCAAATCCTTTGAATTTTAACGTAGAACGAGTGCAAAAAGTGGCTGTGACTTAACTCATTTATACCTGGGTGTGCGTAGCGAGAGCTACGGTTAATCTTATTGTTTAGCTTGGTTCTCTGTACGGCTACATCTTTATCGTTTAGCTTCGTAAATCTGAGTGTTTAGGTTTGCTTGTTACCTCTCGTTAAGTTATCGTTATATTAAAGACTAGACATATTAGAGGCGAAGCACCTTACGGCCGAGCCTTGTCCCTCCCTCCCTCGTCGTCGTTGTCCGTAGCTCTGGTTTGTATGAAGTCCGCTAGGGGCGCTGCGGTGCACAAGGGCTATATAAGTGTTCGTTCCCGACGCCAGCTCTCTTTCTCTCTTCAGCCATGGATGATAACGGTCGCTTCTGATAACGGCGCGCCCGCTATGGATGAAAAGGCGAGAGTGGAGGATC
>JABSTT010005527.1:0-16746 GCA_013339685.2 Hyalomma asiaticum | reverse complement strand
TTTCTCGAATTTGCCCGCCATTTACTGGTATGGGAGCCTAAATAGGCTTTCAATCAAACGAAAAGCTTCGAACAACGTGTTACAAATTACAGCTTGTTACAACAACATGTTACATTTTCGAATATCAGTATTTCAAGCAAAACACAGAACCATTGAACCATTTACTATGGAATGTGGAACTCTTGGGCATCTACCGGCTCTTTATTTGCATGCGAGCCTAAAGAGGTGTTTAATCAAGAAATGTTTGGGAGAACGTCTTACACGTTACAGCTTGCTACAACCAACGTGTTACAGCTTTAACTATGACCACTTCATATGAAACAAACTATTAAAACCATTTATTGCAGTGTTCCTCCTTTTTCGGAGGGGGGGGGGAGAGTGGTTATCAATACGTTCAGCCAATTCGCAGCGAAAAACTAAAGCGACAGCTTCCATTGAAAGAATAAAGAAAGTAAGAAAAATCAATAGCAAGACCGAATATTTCCTTCTCTTCAATTGTGCTTGCCTAGCAGCATACACCGGAAACTTGAAGACCCTCCTTGCGTGGAAGAGGTATCCAACGCATACCTGCCCCCGTGCGGGTATCCCACTCGGGAGGAACATGCTCCAGCAGTGTGCATCTCAGTGCGCCGTTTATTCTATTTTTGCCTCACGTGATATTCAAAGGCAGGGCATAAAGCGACGGTGAAACGAGCCATTTGACTGTAGAGCCACCTTCTATCAGAAGCGCGCAGCTCCAACTAAGGAGGACACCCCAGCGGAGAATTCTTTCGATGTGAGTTGTTTACGCGACCATGAGCTGTAGGCGATGAAGCATGGACGGGTACATCCTCGCAATTTTTTAATAATATAGTACGAGCGTTGAACACGGGATGTCGTCGAGAGAGAGAGAGAGAGAGAGAGAGATGATGGGCTGCAGGCAGGGAGGTTAACCGGAAGAAAAAATATCCAGCGTGTAATATTCTGGAAAGGTAACGGGATCTGGAGTCCCTTACAAAAATGCTATATGTGGCCATATCAGGAATTGGGCAAATGTGACTATATATGGCACGTGCCGTACGTGGTCGTATTTGCCCAAATCGTTTTAGAAACATATGTGGCAATGAAAGACACACACGAGGAAGTCATGTAAGCTGTGATGCATATTGGGCAAATATGGACACGTACGGACACGTGCCATATATAGCCAGATATACATATATGGCCATATATGCATATCTGGCTATTATGGCACTTGTCCCTACGTGTCTGTATTTGCCCAATACGCATAAGAGCCGTACATGGCATTCCTCGTGTGTGTCTTTCATTGCCACATATGTTTCTAAAACGATTTGGGCAAATACGACCACATACGGACACGTGCCATATATAGCCACATTTGCCCAATTCCTGATATCGCCATATATGGCATTTTTGTAAGGGGTAAGACGCCCAAGCCCTCAAAGCGTGCTCAAATGCAAGCGCGCTTCCCCTCATGCTTCTCACTTCAAGAAAGCGAATCCACCTAACATAACCGAGGACACTTGCAATAGGCTACCATAGCGCGAATGCACAAGTGCTGTCCATCCGCCTACGTGCTTTGTTGCACGGCGGGGTTCACTAATGATTACATAAAAATATATTGTGTAATCAAAGTGGACAATTACGAAACAGCGTTCGTAGTTATCTGATATGTTTCCGCTGCCGCATCGTAAAGGAAATTTCATTATATTTAGATAATGTTAGGCCCTCCATGCCTGCGCTCAGCGCGCACGCGGTAAATAAGAAATTGCAAGTCTGTACTCTCTTTGTACGCAAAGCTGTCTTATAGTGGCCCTGTGTCATTGTCGGCGTTGCAGAAGTAGTGCGCCGATTCTCTGGCTTATTGGCTGTACCGGCATGCCACCCGATTCCACCTTCACCAATGAGGTGTAAGCACGTATTTCAACTCTACCGACGGTTTCACCAGGCGCACCATATGGTTTTTCAGCGACGAAAGATAGTAAAGCGAAAGAGAGAAGAAATTTGTCGGCGGTGGCGGTGCTCGAGCCAGGCCTCCCTCGCTGTAGGAAGCCGTGCTTCACCACTAGGATGAACACAAGCGCTTGTGAAGTGTTTCATTGATGTTTCTTTGGAGTTGCTTGTGCTGGCACAGATACGTCGTTGATTCAGGCACCGAACTTCAGAAGGACGTGCATGGACTTTAGCTGGCTGTTGGGAAAGCCAGCATTTTTACTGTCTGATGCATTTCGCTCTACAGCATAGAATAGCCAGAAATACGAACGGCGACACTTCTTTTCAAATGTTTCTGTTGTGGATCCTTCCGAATGCAACGTATTTTAACCACGTGATAATATAATCCTTTACTGTCAGATATGTACTGCCACGTAGCAGTGTGATGAAGTAAGTGAACTGCGTGGCAAGTTGAAAGCTCTCTATAACGGAATAAACGCATTCCGCCAAGTAAGCAAGCATAGAATTGATAGCCATAATTTTTTTTGCTATATCACGTTACCCTAGACGGGAACGTGATAGAGCATCAAAGCAGGGCTACGTGCAAGCACGTGCGATCCACTAAAGTAAACCCGCGTCACTGCGTCGTCGTGAGCAGACACCACTGTTTACAATTCACTCTGCGCGAGTAACGAGATCTCCCCTACAAGCTGAAACTGGACCACGCACAGCGGCAAGAACATTTATATTTTGTACCTTTACATGAACGAAGCTTCCCCTATATATCGCGCATTCCAACTTGCCATGAAATCAAGGTTCTCTACGTTAACCGTGAGTAGTGCTCATAATAGTCCTCCATCTTTAAACCTTCATCCAAGGTTATCGAAGCAACTACGTAGCTAGTTCTCGATTTCAACTCCTTTCACGTGCACTTGCAACACTATGAACGTCAAGCCGCTTGTACGCACACGACATCTACGAAAATCGCCAGAAAGTTATTTCATAGTATTATAAATGCCATTTCGCTTCATCTATGCGGAATCCCGTGCGATGGTTTCTTTTGCTGCCTTTTATACAATGCTTAATAATGCAGGGAATATCTATGCAAAATATTCAACGTGCCTAATTTTAAGCATTCATATATACAGCTTTTAGCCAGGTATATCCACCGCATGGCAACTAGATTGCTGAAAAAAAAAGCGAGGAGACGCTCACGTTAATTATCGTGTGGCCATAAGTGCATATGCAAAGCCGCATGTGACATCTTTCTTTCTTTCTTTCTTTCTTTCTTTCTTTCTTTCTTTCTTTCTTTCTTTCTTTCTTTCTTTCTTTCTATGAGTGGCTAATGACACCATAAAACTGGCTCGCATCCGCATATATAATAGAATAGGAGCTACCCGTGGCCATATCAGCATGAACTTTGACATAACTAAGGAGCACGTGATATTATTGCGAAAGCAATTATATGGACAGTCTCGGCTGGTTTTTGCCGTCCCCGTCACCGCCGTCATGAATCGTATATGTATAAGGATGTATATATATATATTAAAAGTCCCAAGAAAGATACTTCGGATAAATGCTTCCGACGCACCGAATCGAACCAGAACCTCTCACTCCGCAGCGCGTGGCGCGAACCACTACGCCACAAAGAGCAGACCCTTCAAGGAGCTAACGGCGAGCCTTATATACACACCCTTTACCGCTGGCAGGACTCGGAGACGGCAGGCGCTTATAGCGTTTCTTCATTACCAGCGAGATGGCGCGAGGAGCGCAACGGGCAGCCGCCTTTGCAACAGGAGCGCTTTCAAACTGAGAGTATCCATTGTGACAGCTTATTCGCGCCTGTTCGGTGTATATCTGTGCGTTCGTTTCGTGCGTGCTTCACTTGATAGTTCGCGCTCATCTTCTCTTTGTTCATTTAGCGGCCTTCTCTAGCTTTGTATGTATGGCTTTGTGACACAAACTGTATAAAGCCCTTCGTACCAGCACGCGCTGCCCACGGGAGGCGCTCACTTAGCAAGTGCATGTTTGCTACAATTAATATTGCTCCTGAAGCTGAGAGCCTCACTTCGTATAGCATTACAGTTTCTTGCTATCGCATTCATTACTTCGCCCTTGCGGCGAAACTGTGACTTTTATTGATGGCATAGCCTATGAGCCATGTCAGTCATATATTCGTACCTTTGGATGCAGATATTGGTATATACCAAGTAAGTGTAGACGAGTTTTTCTTTTTTTGATTATAATTACCTCCGCCTTGCTGGAGGCGAACGCAGGCTGTTTCGGAAGGAACATTACGTAGCAAGGCAACAGCGTCGCAAAATCTCAGCGTTATGTAGTATGTTGGTGGGCTTGGCCTGCACATTCCTGTTTAAGCGTTATGACTATGCGCACGTAATTAGCAAGCATGAAAAGCTGCCCACAACGACTGGAGTAGCACGTTAAACGCATTACATTATACTAACAGGCTCATACTCAGAAAAGGTAGACATAGAGTAGTGAATATTTATTATTGACTCGATGCAATTATCGTGGCTTTTTAACTTTAATTTTACTTTGATAAATAAATCTGCCAGGCAAGTATATTTTGCTGCAACTGAGAAGTCTTACATGCATTCGGGAAAATTCTCTTTCCTGCAGAAAAGCCATGATGAAGATCTTGGTCATCGGAATCATCTTGTGTGGTTGCCTGGCGACGGTGAACTCACGTATGATGTTTCAGTTTTGTTTCTTCAATAATTTATTATATTTTATGCTACTACTACTCCATTGCGTGGCTCCTGCATATGTATTTATATTCTACGACCGCCGGATAATTTTCAGGAAGATGCACAGTAGAAATCATGAAAAGCGACCAGATGCTAACAAACTGCCAACGCAAGAAGGCTGTCACTGATTGATTGATTCGTGGGGTTTAACGTCCGAAAAACAGCTCTGATTATGAGAGACGCCGTAGTGGAGGTCTCCAGAAATATCGGCCACCTGGGGTTCTTTAAGGTGCGCTGACATCGCAAAGTATACACGGGCCTCAACATTTCGCCTCTATTGAATTGCAGCCGCCGCGGCCGGGATTCAATCCCGCGACCTTGACTGTCAGTGTTTATAGTTTTATTTCTGCCATTGTACGCGGCAAGATGCTTTGTGTTCCTCGTAGTGATTTCTCGTAGTGATTTCAGATTCTTCCTAGACAAATTTCCCTGAAATATTTGGATCCTTCATTTTGATTTCTTTGGGCTTGACATCCACGGATGTCTGGTTGTCCTTGCATTTCAAACAAGGGCACCGAAACTTGCTTCTTAAAGACCACTGCCCCTTTATTGTTTCTTTATGTAGAAAACTACAAGTGCTCAACCATCGAATGCCTGTCTGGGTGGAAAGCTGGATGCTTGATCACTCCGAACAGATGTCAGTGCTTCTGCGGTAAGGTGATGGTTTTCTCCCGTCGCAATGTTTCGCGTCGAAGCATGTATGTTACTACCTGCCCGTATGGACTTGTTCTGGCAATTTTAGTGCGAATAAGCTTGCATCAGAGTTCGAATCTAGGCGTCATAGATGTTTCTTTTTTTTGTTAGGAGGAGAGGGATGTTTGCCACAAGGAAACAAGGTCTATAAAAAAATCAGCAGCCCTTCTCCTGTCTAAATAACGGGGGAAAGCGAAGTTTGCCGTCCAAGGGTCCCCTATGTTTGCAATGTCGTTATTGATCAGAACAGTGGAATGTATGCGGTGAATTTTCAGTTGCGAAAATTCATTGCCTTGCGAATCAATTTCTTGTATTTCAGGAAACAGAATCATTAACGATAATTTTCGTTTGTTTCGGGAAAATTATGAGTGCAGTGCATATCAGGGATCACTATATGAAGCAGAATTCAAAAGCATCTAGTTGATTTATGCATACTCAAATTGGTGTTGGGAATGCTAAGAAGCTGGGATTACAGATTAAGAAAATGACAAAATCGCAAGTTCAGTTTCATGATTACATACTGTTATATAAAATGCGACATGGACACTATGCTCCTACAGTGCTTCAGATGAGGAGCTTTATTTTTGCACAAAGGATTCATTTCTTTTTCCGAGAAGCCTTCGAGAAAGCTTGATAGATAACGCCTAAATAGTCCGTCCTCCAACTTATCCTGCATATACGGTCGCCTAATTAGTTGCCTTGTGCCGTCGCTTTCTGTCTCCCCACTTCACTATAAATGTGCACATCATTCAAACTAGGTACACATGTGCAAATTGTTGATTTTTTAATTTTTCAGTTGAAAAAGAGGATCCTTGCGATTTTATTACCCAGAACTTCCAGGCTATCTGCACGAGTGACCAATTTATGCAATGCCACAGCGATCAATCTCCATGTTTTTGTAACTGCGGTAAGTCGTTAATATTTGTTGTAACATATAATGGAAATTGTGTAGGAATCAGAAATTATTGATCAGACCACATGTGTAGACGCAGTTGATATATTGTGGAGCCGAGCGAATATTATTGTGACCGTCGATGAGGGTGAAGAGACGCCCAATAAAGTGGCAAAAAGCTCGACACTGTTTAATAAGAATGTCTGGGGCTTTACTTCCTCCAAAAAAACGATATGACTAGGAGCGACGCTATTGTGGAGAGCAACGAAAATTTCGAACACCTGGGGCTCTTTAACCTGTGCTGAAATTACGCACCACATGGGCGTCTAGTAGATCGACTCCATCGAGATGCGCCTGCCGTGGCCTGGATTCGTTCCAGTGACGTTTCGGTCAGCAGTCATGAGCAATCGCGTTCGACCTGCGCCTCCTTCCCCTATGTTTGCGATGTGCTTGGAGTAGCGAGGGTAAATTGCAGACCGAACAGAATGAAAGGAGAAATATCTCTAGAAAGAACAGCAACTCAATATGAAGATTACGTACTTCTGGGTGCAAGGTTCCCTTCAGGTTACCACTTTCCGGGCTGCTTGTAGTACGGTCTCTTAATTCAAGAATACACTTTACTCTTGCTGATTCACTTCACAAATAACCGACATTGTAGACCTACTGAGTGCCATTTTGTGATACCCGTGAGATAGCCCGTGTTATCAGTGTTATACATGGGTGTTAAGGGTACCGGGACAGGAGAAATTAAGTATGAGAAATTAGCGGGAATTCTAAGTTGCTCTCTGCGCTATATGGGAAGGAACGTATGAGGTGCATGTGACATATTTGTTTGCATTTTATGTTATGTCGAACCCCCAAACCAACGCAGATGGCGTCAGTGCTAATACTTGGTCAATATGGACAATTTTCTACTTGGGCATAGGCAGGGTACTCACAGCAGGTACTCTATCATTCACGAACATATCTGAGTTTACAATCTCCAGCAAAAAAAAAAAAAAATGGTGGGGGGCGGGGGAGGGGGGGACGTTTGGTAAGTTCTGAACTATGTAGTTCCTATTATTTTGAAGGAAACAGCGTTTAATAACCAAGCAACACATCTCCTAGGGTCTCACCCTAACAAAAACCTTAGTTAAACGCGCATGAAGAAAGCTGAATATAAACCAGAACCTAAACTGTGGACTGCATTTACTTGCAGCCTTGCCATAGCCGATACCCCTAATAAGAAATATGCTAGGTGGACGCGAAATCCCTGGCAACTCAAGCAGAAATAGTCTACAGTAATATAATCTCTTCGTACATTTCATGTTACAGTGAGGTAACTGCCGAAGTTGATAGGAAAATTAGCAGTGAATTTACACCCCATGAACACGCGTCTGTATATCGCGTCTATCTTCAATTCGACATTAGCATCACTCCTATTTGTTTGCAGAAGCCTCGCTGGATATGCGGCCCCATCGTCTAACGTTGCCTCTTTCTGTTTCTTCCAGCTCCCAAGTAGTACCTTTCACACACAAGTGCCTTCAAGGGAGATCATCTTGGCTTATCTTGGCTGTTTCCATAGTGTAAGAAGCCCAAACGCTTTCGTGCAGTGTGCAGCAGCCAAAGAAATTCACCAATTAAATTATGTTCTTTTACTTGTCCTGTTTCTGCCGTTATTTTGCTGTACCTATAGCACACTGCTGGCTCCTCTGAGGATTCGAAGAGGAGGGTCGCAAGGGTACAAAAAGAACCGACACAAAAAGAGAACAGCAAATTAACACTGGGCGCGAACAATAGTACAAATCGTTAGTGTGATGTAAAACAGCGCGTGAAATAAGAAGTAGGAGCGTAAGAGAACAAACATTTCAAATACGCAAATGTATTGAAGGTGTAAATAATGCATTAGCAGAATACCGTCATGTACAAAAGCTGCAAAGGAGAAGAACACGTTAAGAAACTCACCAAGAAAATAATTTCTTCAATAGAGCATATTCGTTAAGAAACTTGTGCCTGATAGTGTTGAAGATTGGGCGTGTTGGATCGACGTACTAGAGAAACGGTAAAGCAGACCGAAACAAAAGGACATAGCGCTCTGTCCTTTTGTTTCGGTCTGCTTTACCGTTTCTCTCATTCCATGTTGTGCCTGATAAATATCTACAAGTATTTTTTAAATTCTTCTCAAGTACACGTTCTGTTCCTTACCAGCATATTCTTTCTCTTCTCGTACCCGTTCAGTTGATACGCACCTTTGTAGGCACTGTAGGGATGAACGTATAAGGAACATGAATAAATAAACCTGGCACAGCATACATGCGATAATTGTCTTCGATAGAACCACGATGAACGATGATAGGAATCTATGTGATCCATACCAAATGACATCCTATCATACGAGACACCGTAAAAGGGCACTGATGTTACACATGATACGATGTTATGATACATGACGTCGTATCATGTACCATGTGACATCAACCCCGTCACGGTGGTCAAGGGGATATGGTACTCGGCTGCTGATCCGACGGTTGCAGGATCGAATCCGGGCCACGGCGGCTGCATTTCGATGGAGGCGAAATGATGATGCCTGTGTACTGCAGTGCGATGTCAGTGCACGTTAAAGAACCCCAGGTGGTCAAAATTTCCGGAGCCCTCTACTACGGCGTCTCTTATAATCATATCGCGGTTTTGGGACATTGAAACCCCAGAAACCATCACCATGTTTTTCTGGTATAATGACTGACCCATGAAAGCCAATGAAAGTTGTGGAGAAATAAGGGACAGGTAGACAGCAACACTGTGCACTTATAGCAAATGCAGCCGACTACGGTGTCTAGTTCAGGGTCGTGTCTGCGTGGTAGAATAGACTCCTTTATTGTACCCAACATGCCTATACCATTACACGAACTCCAGTATCTCAAGACTACGTCACTATTGTGTTGTATATTTCGGCTCCGGCTTCCTTTGCAGGCTTTTAAGACACAGCCAACGTGTCCTTTCACTTTACGTAAATGCCATTAGAACCCTCCACCACGTTTAGCCATGTTCGCGATTTGCATTTCCGCCTAAGGGAAGGAGCTTGCAGCCAAAACTGGGCTTGAAACTTTCATTCATGCAGAGAAACGTGTAGCGCTTGAATAAAAACTGCGCAGTTTCTTTAACAAAAGAACGATGCAGTCACCATAATACACGATATAAAGACCCTGGCATCGGGTGCATTTGGCATTGGTAGTCTGCGAGAAAAACTGAAGTTGGAAAAATGTCGATGGCGAGAGAGCGAAGGCATAATTTCAAGATCAAGGGTGCGATGTTCTTCTTTGGCAGCAACGTCGCAGTTGCAGCTTCAGCGTTCCTCTTCGTTTCTGCATGTACAGAACACAAGACGTAGTGTTCTATACTACCCAACGCAGCGCAAGGTCACTGGAACGAACGAGGCCATGTCAGAGAAAATCAACTATGCCTACATGTTACACGCTGATCACTATCGTAATAGTTCTGTGTGAAGTACACACGATGCATTGCTAATAATAAAACAAACGAATGTCATCCACTCATGCATGGACGTACTTTGCGAACTAGCCCACGCTACCCGTGTGCACTTCACCAATAAAACCATCGTTGTTGGCAAGAAATCCGTCCTAGCTCTGGATTAAAAACTGGGACCGGTGTGAATGTTTTTCCACCGCTCTGAACATAAGAGCAACTACCTCACCACTGTGTAGAAGACTTCCACTGACAGGCGCATGACATATTTCTTCTTTGAAAGTGTTCATTCGTTCACAGTATAATCGACCACACGGTGAGAAAGTATAATCGTCCACCCGGTGAGCAAAGTCACGCCTCTTAGGTCTAAAGCTGCCCACTCCGTTGTCATTGCCTAAGACGTCGAATGTGTAGGTCTACATTTACGCGCAAGAACACTAGCCCGTTTGATTATTGTCTGAAAATGGCTAACTGAATGACATAATTTCCTTCATCTCATCTTCCCTGCTAACTTAACGCCGCTTGCCTTCTCTAATTGTCCAGCCTATCACCCTGACATTTCCAGCACTTGCCCTTATCTTGCTTTTGGTGAGATCAAATGCCCTGCCCATGTCGATGTCGTCTTGAGTTCCATTAAGATGTCACTAACAAGCGTTTATTACCTGACGTAATCCGCTCTTTTCTTGTCCGTCAACGTTACATTATCAGTTTTATTGCCATGACTCGCTACTTCGTCCTCTATTTACGCTGAACTTTTCAAGCAGGCCTCGAAGTTTTTGTCCCGTAGGTGAGCAGCGATAAAATTCCGCTGTTATGCACCTTTCATCCTTAGACACAATATTTACCTGCAACATAACACTTGATGATGCCTGCCATATAGAGGCACCTACACACGTAAAAGTTATTAAGGCGTTTGCGGATATAACGTGGCTCCTGGTAGCACAGCACTCGGGTGGTTGGAAATATAGGGGATATACCTTTGCCCCAGCCGGTACAGACAACCTATGTTGATGACGAGTATTATAATTTCCTGCAGCCTGAGACTTCAACCTCTTCAGCTAAAACATACGGACCGATGCGAACGCTGATGTATTTGTTTCCGCGTTTGAAGAAGCACTATATCCGAACGCTTCAGCGAATTGTAAATACAAGCAGCTGTCGGCGAAGGATTAAAAAAAAAATAGGACTGAAACCATATAGTTTCGCCTCTTCAGTTCTGCTTACACAGCAAAGATCCAACAGCAAGCCGTTAAAAGTTTTCGAAAGGAATATCGCATGCCTGCACAGCATCTTGAGGGTAGCGCCCTGAGAATGCGCTTGCCCAAGCAGTGTGCAACTTAGAGCGCCGTTTGTTCTATTTTTCTTTTTGCCTCAGCTTCCAAACTACCGCATAAAGTGACCGTTACGGGCCACCTTTCCCCAGAGCCATCAGAACATTGGAAGAGCCGCGTACTAAGGTTGGCACCTGTGCGCAACATCGTTTCGAAGTGGACTTTTCGTATTCAACCTTGAGCACAGACTACACCAATAGGTACGAGGTCTGCCTCTTTTTTCTTTGACGTTTTCAATCGAGAACAGTACGATTAAGGCTTTCAAGTTGCGCTGATGCATCAGTGGAAGGCAGACACAGATGTGATTGACACCTATTTAAGAATGTTTGTGGTGGTAGCCCTCGTGTAATAAACACCGGTTGGCTCAGTAATCTATTCGTAATTATTAAGCAGTGTCCCAGGCACCGATTTATCGAGCAAGTGGCTCCTCTGGCAACTTAGAAATCGTGAGTTTGCTGAGAAACAGATCACCGTGATTAGTGCCGCCTAGCACTGAGAACAATGAATTATTATTTCAATGCAGAAACTGTGCATAATAGTGCCCCTGCAAGAATAACGCAGATCGTTCGGGAAAACGTTTATTGTATTGAAAGGTAACGTTTTTATTCCTTTCTTTTTCGTTTCAGGCAGCCATGAATGGAAATCTCATCGCACTCGGCTTACTGGTTCTCACAATGATGACAGCTGTGACTTCTGGCAATGAAACCTTTTAATCAAACTTCCCATTTATGAACAATTTAGATGTTTAGCATAAAAGAAACATTATCAAAACATGAATATCTTCGCCTATAGGTGTTTGCGATTTCTTATACAAGCAACAGCCAGAAATGCCTTAAGTGATGCACTTTTCTGAGGGCTCTGACATTCAGTCGAACACTTTAGTGGTTTTGTTTCATAATGCCTCAATTTGCGCAAAAAAAAAAAAAAAACAACTATTGACTACAGACCTGAAAGGTGATGTGAAACCAAAACGTAAAAGTTAGCATATCAAAGAAGGTCAGTCACTCGTTTTTTTCACCTTAATAGCAATGTCTTTTTTCACAAACGTTTTAAGGAAATGATTGATTGATTTGTGATGTTTAACGTCCCAAAACCAGCTCTGATTATGAGAGACGCCGTAGTGGAGGTCTCCGGAAATTTTGACTACCTGGGGTTCTTTCACGTGCACTGACATCGCACAGCACACGGGCCTTAACATTTCGCCTCCATCGAAATGCAGCCGCCGCGGCCGGGATTCGACCCCGCGACCTTCGGATCAGCAGCCGAGTGCCACAGACACTAGACACCGTGGCGGGGCTATAAGGAAATGGGCCATCTGTTTTCTGGCTTCAACTTCCGCGTCCCTAAATAACATATCCGCAAATGCCATCATTTTTTTTCCAGGAGTTATCAAATAACGTTTCAGTAAAGGTTACACATAGATGCTACTTGAGATAACAGCATGCGTATGAGATATGGGTACTTGGGATTGCGGCAGTTTGCTACGTGCTTCATTTAATCTCCACTTTCCAGATGTCGTTATATTGTGTGTTTGTGATATCACTTAATAAGCAGTGACGTTCCAGATCAAGTGTGAGAATTATGTATTTCTTACATAATTCATTCGACATTAGGTAACTACACCGGTTTCAGCTTACATCGTTACAATATCAAACGTAGATTGTATTTCTAAACATTTTACATTCGTTTGCCTGATGTCTCAACAAAATGAAGGTATTTTTTTAAATCAGTACGGGATTGGGACGCGCCATTTTTTATGATATTGTTGCGGTACCGTCTCGTTCCTCAAAAAGACTCATTGCATTTGCATTCGCATGTGTTCTACTCGACAGAAGAACCTGTTTGCCCAGAAGTCAGATGTGAAGGGGACAAGCGCGTCGCCTGCTTCATTGGCGAATTGCGTTGCAGATGCACTTGCGGTGAGTAAACATTATGCGAGGCTTACTGTGATTTTTTTGCATAATTTTGGATATTTTGTTGTGAAAATATGACAGGGAGAAAAGACAAGCATGGCTTCAAGACGGTCATAAAGCTATAACGTGCTGTTTTTATCATACCGACTGTCCCGCACTATAGTTAAGGTCTCTGATTTCACCGTCTCTGTTATTTATTTGCTTTAAATTAATTTTTTCTTTTGGGTATGCCGATAGAAGAGAGAAAAAAACGTGGTCATAGGGTCAGGGGGAGCTGTTTGATCGTCATGCATGGATTCCTTAGTTCCGGAGGCCGTATGACCACGCTGAAAGACTCGTGTATGTAAATTTATACGCCCATCGAAAGAGTGCCAGTACCTTAAAGTAATCAGCATTCGCCCATTTGATTTGGCTTATAAAGCATAATTTAGAAGAGTAAAATTTCGGGACCATTGGGGATGCATACTCGGCACTCTGAAGTGTAAACCACAGGACAAAGAATGCGAGACTGATGTGCCAGGCGCTACTAACAAGTGTCCCGTTCTTGCGACGGGGTAGTTGTTACAGGACAGGCACTGCTCACTGTTGTGCTGTTAGCTTTTAGCAGCGCCTGTCTCGTACGGCTCGCCATCTGTCACCCTGTCGCTAGCGCTTCACTTTCACCTACGGCTCATAAAATATCTTCACGTTATTACGTAACCATATATGTATTTTTTTAAACATAACAGCCTTGTTATTTTGTGTCTTATTAAATGGCACTGCTCTTCTTCTGGCAATATATCTTGTAATGTTTACTTTATTCCAATTCTCCTTTCAACGCCAGTGGAGAAGATAAACCCCTGCGGGTTTATGCTGCATCGCCCCTGCGATCCGAACCGTGCCGTCAGCTGTATCAAAGACAGCAGCAAGTGCATATGCAAGTGCGTTTCATAAAGAACTCGTCCAAGTCGGCGCACACAGGCTCAATAAAGTACGTTCAGCTGAGTTCTCCTGGTTTACCTTAAACATTTCCCGAAGGAAGTTTTGTGTAAGGGGAGGGATTGCATTATTGAAATAGCAGACACACAGGTTCTTATTGAGCCGATTGCTTTACATGTCGTGAATGTAAGGACGGATATAGCAAGGACGAAGCTCTCGCACGAAAGAAAAAAAAAAGAATGTATTTTTCCTGTTTTGCTCTTGATTTGCATACGCTTAATGCCAGCACGTACTTTTGTACGCCGTCCTGCGAAAGAACGTCCTCAGGCGCAGATTGCTGTGCTACATGCTCAGGCGCAGAGATGCCACGTGTTTCGGCTACGTCTATTCTTGAAGACGCTTTCTTTGTATCTCTGCATGCACGGTGTACTTGAATCGGGAACATGATTGAACTAATCAGCCTGAGAATAATATGTATCCGCAAAGAAGGGCGGTTTTTAGCTTGAATGTCATCTGCGCAACCTGGAGAAGAATAAAGGGGATGTTCATGTTGCATTCAAGTGTTTTCGACTGCTTGTTGATGTGAAACCCGTTACTGACGTGTAGTCGGGCTGATTGTTTTCTTTATGGGTACAAAGATAATACCACTCCATAGCCACTTTCTCAAAGCAGGTCTAACAAGTTTGACACTGTGCTTAACAGGACTGTCGTGGTATTTATAATGAAATACTGTGAAGTGCAATACAGTACTGTAAATACTGTAAAGGGCTGTAAGAGACAGCGAACACAGCCTTAACTCGAAGCTAGTCCTTAAGCTAAGAGATCCCATTCCATATATGCGTAGCATAGCAAGGACAACACCTCCAATATACAATAGCAGCTTCGACCACGTTTGTTACACCTTTTAAAAACGCTCTACTATCAGAAAGAAGCCAGATACTAAAGTTCAGGAAAGCTTAATAATGGTATCACACTGATATTCATACTTTCTCGAGGCCGTTATTAAAGTGACAATAGCTAGGGCTTAAGCTAGAAGAGTCACTCCACAGAAGCTCGAATGTATAAAGGTCTCCACTTTTCAGCACATCATTGCCGTCGAGCGCAGTGGTCAGTGTTGTGTGTTTGAAATGCTGTTTCAGTACATCGAAGCACATTTAAAAATTCCCTTTCAAACTGTATATTCGCCTTAGAGAGCAGCCAAACGATGTTGACAAACATTGGATCGGAATGTTTCCTGTGCGCATAAAAAAATTACACCATCTCCCCGAAGGGGACCATGGGGTGATGCGGAGCATCGCTGGGAGTTTCAACGGTGCATTTAACGGCGGTGTTTACAGGTTTGCAGTGTTTTCGGTGTTACCTTTGCGGTGAACCTTGCGTGTTATTACGTTGTTAACTTGGTTCGTTACCACGCATCGCGTGACCTTTGTCAGAGAGTGGGTTGATGCTGATGCGTACTTGCGTCAACCCACTCGCTGACGGAACTGTTGCTTTTATCACACAACACCACCAACTTCTTTCATCGGAGAAGGAGGAGATACTACTGAAGCGAAGCGCGCTCGCGCTCTCTACCCGCTTCATTTATTGCAGCAGCTGTTGGAGAGAGGGAAGGGAGAGGAGAGTCGCGCTTGCGTAGTGTGAGTGCGGACGCCGGACGCGTGACATACCCGCGAGCAAGAGATGCTCCGCATCTAAAAGAAGTGTTAAAACCAGAACAAACAGAACGTTTGACACATCGGCATACTTGGGAGCGGCTTCTAATATGAGAACATACTCGCAAGGTTAATGTTACGACTCCTAACCAAACGGCGAGTTACTGAAAGCAACTTAACAAATTAGCGTTACGGACACTAGCGTTACAGCACACTAAGGACGTTCAGTTACGCTCACTTATGTTACATCGCCTGCAGCGTATGCGTCAGTTTTTCTTGTACCCCAAAGCAGAAGGAAAGCCCAATGAACAGCGCGGAGGGAAATCTCTGCCCTCCTATAATGACTACTTGCGTGAATTTGATGCGTTATTCCTGATGCCGGAACAGGAAACGCTTAGCACGGTACCAGGAAGCTTGCCGAGGCGGAACAATAATATCGAAACAGACGTGGCCCAACTACCAGCCATCCACAGTTAACATAAAATGCAGGAACGCCGCGCACGTATCGCGTTATTATTAAAGCGAAAGGCTATGTTTCTTCTGTATGTTCTTGTTATACATCATGCTGTGTCTTTTAGGCTTTTATTTTGCTCGAAATAGCTGCTGAAACGAGCATTACAACATACAAGAATTTGAACTCACGCTACGTCGGCCTTGCGGCCACTTGCGGAGCACACATGGATTGTCCTAAGTACTCTCGGGTAACCTAGATTACAGTGCGATGCCACAGAAGGCTACACTTCAATCTCTTCTTTCATAGGGCGTCGCGAAACGTTCGAGAAGTTCACCGTAGACTGGATCGCACGCCTTTACCTGGAGAAGGAACGCGGGATAAAAGAAGGAAAGAGAAGAGAATGAAGAATGCCGCTTGGTTCGGTGGTGGCGCTTGACACAGAATTGTCATTTAGGTCAGGGAAGTCAGTTGCTGACTTGAGGCATGTACTTGGCACCACATTTTGGGACGTATGAGAAAGTGATTGTACGCCGGTCAGTAGACGCCCCCGATGCGGGGCTCATAACTACTGATTATCGCGGCTTCACGTAAACAAAGAAGTGGCCACCTATCTTGCACAGTATGAATTACGTTGCGAGCCCAGCAGTCAAATATACGAAGAACGAGGGCAGCAGGGAAAGAAGTTTATACGGACATTTAGAAAGGCAGGCGGTATTTCGAACGGATAGAAA
>JABSTT010005526.1:0-17338 GCA_013339685.2 Hyalomma asiaticum | reverse complement strand
CTCACAGAAGGCCGTTGATTCAACTTCACAGGGTAGATTGCACTCCAGTGGCTACTACAGAGTGTAAACTGTGGAGGTTTAATAATAATAATAATAATAATAATAATAATAATAATAATAATAATAATAATAATAATAATAATAATAGGACTTTCACGTGAAGAATAGACGATATGATTATGAAGCACGCTGCAGTACAGGGCAGTGTATATTTTGGCCACCTCGAATTTAGCAAGTGCACAGAAAACACGGACCTCCTTAATTTCTCCCCCATGGAATTGCGAAAGTCAATGCCGGGGTCGAACCCGCACCATAAACTGTCTACCACCCCGGCGGCTATGCGTCGTCGTACTGAAATCTACGCATGTTCCAGGGATTTCCAATGCCGCGTACTCTACACGTGTGCTTTAACGTTTATTTTGTCTATTACTCGGGAGCAACGCCTGAGTTTACTGAGGAAGAGAGCCGTATGTGGGATTAGGTGTTCGAAGTTTGCAGAAAACCATTCACACTACTGTGAAAATGCAGTACGTTTTTCCTTGCAAACTGGTCATTGATAAAACAAAACCATGAATTTACCATAGTTTGTTGTCTCCTGCCTTCACTAAAAGAAAAGACGCTCAGTGTGCTCCCAAATGCGGTCACTTCTCTTAAGTTGAGGGTCACCTTCTCGTTTATCCAAAGTTGGAGAAGCCCGTCAGATTGCTTTTCTTCTAACACCTTCGGAAAGACGAAGTAACCTGTCGGAAAAAATTTCGATTGATAATAATAATTTTGGGGGTTTGCTTCCCAAAAACAACGATATGATTGCGACAGACGCCGTAATCTAAGGCTCCAGAAATTGGAGCCCGCCGGAAACGTGCACTGATATTGCAATGCACACGCGCATCTAACGTCACACGCCCAGAAAAATGCGCGATTTATTCTCGGAGGTCGCGTTATCGGACACCGAGGCCTTCAGGTGAGCTGTCAAGTGCCATAGGCACTGGACAGCCGCAACAGCTCATTTTCGCTTATGAAATTAAATCGAGTCTAACCGTGGCCTAAAGTATATCGGTGACACTGGAAAACCGAGTGAGTCGGTATATATTGACTAGAGTGCTTAGCGCCTCAGTGATGGGAAAATAGGGCACATAAGACAGGCTCGTAGTCCATGCTTGCCCTTACTGCCACTTTCTTTGCCTAACAATGAAACGGCAACTTGGGCGAATTGGTGTCAGTTCAACCGACGTGTAACAGCCCACCACAACTAGACAACCGGACTGACATGCAAAGAAACGACAACCCTCGTTTTGTGTCGTTTCTTTCATGTCAGTCCGCTTGTATAGTTTTGTGCGCCGTTATACTTCAGTCTTTGCAGTGGTTGTCGTTCGCTGCGCGGTTACATTTGGAGTGAACAATAGGGCAATTCCTTATTGCGAAGTAACGGGCGCTGTTCCAAAACAGCAAGCCATCGTGGATGCGGTAGTTCGCAGTATGTGTTTTATCAAATAATTACTCACTTGTTGGCGACCGTATAACAGCACTATATATCGAAGGAACGAGCAAGAATATCGTGGAAATAGAAGAAAACTTCATCTCCAAGGAAGTCAGTGCTTCGGAGATAGTATATGCAAGGAAGTGTCCTTCAAAGAAATTGTATCAGGTGAAGCTGTTAAACGCGCAGCTTTGCGTATGACACAGAAGGAACATGTTTATTCACGTAGATATATGGCTTCTCTCCCACAGCTGTGATTCGCCTCAGTCGCGCGTGGATAATTGGATAGCTCATCAAAGGTGCAAGACAGACGTATGACGCGACCTTTATAAAATACATATTGTCTAGAAGGATACGTCCCTCCATGATATTAATTTTTAAGATCCATCGCAGTACTTTAGTGCCAGGCACTGCGCGGTGGGGTACGACTTTGCCGCTCCGATTTCTTCCGCATTTCCGCGCAATCCAATTCAGAAAGGTCCGCGCGCAAGGAATTGGACGCGCATTATTCAAATTCAAGAAATCAAAACTGATCCAGTGCGCGGTATTGAATGCGAAGTACTGGATTCGGCGCTACGCAGTTGGTAGACGCTTTTCACGAAATTAGTCCCGTAAGCGCATCGCAAATCCTGTGTGATAAATCCTAGTCTTTCTATTTGTAGCGCTACGGCGGTGTGCTGGTGCACTGCAATTAGCTCTTCCTTTTCAATTCTCGCGCGTCTACAAACTTTTATCCAAGAGCCCATCATAAATGGACTGTTCCTACATTTATGTTGAAGTTGATTTTGTAGATAAATGAGGAACTCAGTAGAGCATGTATCGACTCGAAGCTAGAAGATGCATTTACTCGTAATCACCCTGCCACATAAGTACGCATAAAGTGCTACGTCGGCTTTAACGAAAACAGCAAACGTTCTGCGTGAGATTTAGGTCAAAATTAGAAGAAAACGGTCGAACATACTGCTGGAGCCGATGTTACGGTGAGAACGTTTGTCTTCAACCTGGGAAGCACTCTTAGCTACGTTATCATGTAGGCACCTTAGGGTCGGTGAGTAGAGACAGGATAATGCGGCTGTGCGAAGAGCAGACCCACTAATATCGGTCGCCAGAACTTGCAAAAAATTACTAAGACTAAGCACAGGTAGGAATTAAGTTGCCGGTAACGGAATGGGCGCAGGGCAAAGGCAGTTTTGGAGGTTGTGTAACAGGGGAAGAAGTTTGGGCATTTATGTCGCGCAGTACTATAGGTTTGACTGGCAGGTATTTTTAGGGGCGAAGCTCCTTATGGCGTCACCCGTTCGTCCCCATTATCGTGTGTTTGTAACAACCGTTCGTTGAGTCTACAATCCGGCCATAGATGGCGCTACTTGTACTATATAACGAGTGCATATACGCTGAGAAATGCAAAATCGCCCCACACTAGAGGGCGTTTTGTAGCAAAAGATAATAAAAGGTGAGTTTTATGAACACAGGATTTACGTCACACGTAGGGAAGGAGATAACGAAAGGGAAGGGGTCAAGGGCTCGTTCTTTATTTGTTAGAAACAACTTAATGAGCAAACAGACAATGAAGCCTAGGAAAACATAGGGGAAGTTAATTGTGGTATTGTAATTGTGGAGAAAGTAGAAAGGAATTAAAGTGGACGAAAAGACAAACCTGCCCTCGGTGGGACCCGAACCCACGACCTTCGGATGTCGCGTCCGATGCTCTACCAGTGTCTTTTCGTCCACTTTAATTCCTTTCTACTTTCTCCACAATTACAATACCACAATTAACTTCCCCTATGTTTTCCTAGGCTTCATTGTCTGTTTGCTCATTAAGTTGTAGGGAAGGAGAGAGAGACAATCGCGCCACTGCGATCGCGTGTTCTTCGGCGGCGTTTTGGCGCGCGCGCCAGCAGAGGCTCGTCGACGGAGGATGGGCAAGGCTGCCGAGCGGCGTGCGCGCAGGGCGGCGGCGGCTCGCGCTCGAAGAAGCGACCCCGCCGTGCGGGCGCGGGAGGCCGAAGCTAGCCGTGATCCTGCGCGGCGGCGCCGCGAGGACCCTGCAGTACGAGCGCTCACGTTACTCACGAGTTTCATTGAGGTGTGTGGCGAGGTATCCTTAATACATAAGAGCTTCGCCCACTCTCCATCATTCACCCCGTGGATATGCTGTCATTTTTTTTAGCGAGGAGCTACTGTCAATGTAGTGGATGTGATTTACTGGAACGCAAGCGCTGTACTTATAACGCGTCGTATTGTGGTGTTCTAAATATACAGTCCCTTTGACACGCAGCAGTAGCTTAGCAGGTAAGCTATCGCGGTGCTGAGTGCAGGGACAAGGGCTAGATCCCCTGGCATTGCGAGAGTAATTTGTAGCAAATAGCTTAAAGAAACGTAAACAAGAACATAGTACTGAAACGCGTCGATTTACCGGAAACATATCAATAAAGCATGGTAAATTAAACGAACATGTTAGGTAGCCTTTGGCGACCCTGACAGGTTTAAGAATAAACCTTCCAGCACCCACAGTGAGGTGAGGAAAGAAGGCACATGAACAAAAGAAACACGAACATCGTGATACGCATTAGTTAAAGACATGTAAACGTCAATAATAAATGCGTGGTGATGACAGCAATCATTTGTTATATAAATGCTCGATATAGGAAATAAGGCGAAGGAGCGAGCATGGTATCATAAATAAAATCTCCAAGAACGGGTTTCACTTAGAAGCGTCCATATCTATTATATCCATTTCTTGTCAGACATCTCAAGACCAGTCCTGCCAAGCACTAGTCTTTATCACAGAATATATAAATGCTAACTCGCGTGCAGATTCTTTCCTACGTAAACATTTTTTACTGTTGAGCACGTTACAAGCGTTACGTATTACTAAAGGTTAAGCAGCGTCCACGACAGGCTGCGATTCTCGATAGTATATACAGAAGTGCACGCTCTATTTATCTTCAGTAGAACGCTGAAATAATAGCTTGGTTTTCGCAAATATGCAACACTGGAAAAAGGCTTTGACAGAGCATGAAAGTTTACAACGAACCTGCAACACTTTTTTGAACATCGCCAGAAAACGCTGCTATTCAATTACGGAGGCTCCTCTGACTAAGAAGTAAATGAGAGAAGCTAGGCGCTTTATTTCACTCTCGTAAAACTTGGTAATTTATTGAGTTCGCGAACAATTTACGCTATTGGTCTCAAGTGTACCGTCACCAGAACACCACTTCGGCATCGGTGAGACGGTTTTTGCTACGAAGAGGGTACACGAATACGCCTCAGTGACCGCAGGCCGCATACCAGGCACAAACCCAGCTATGGCGGACAGTGAGATACGGCTAGCACCATGTGGAGCACCGCGCATTCATCCCGCTAGACTTCAAGTTGGTATGACACCAGCAGCAGTGACAATGACAGCAACGCCTCCTGGAGAGAACACCCAAGCCTCACAGTGTAAGGAGCGCAGAGGGGATACTGCAGAGGTGGACAACAATGACGCCACATCGACATACTCACTCAGTGACATGGCGCAGATGGATACCGAGGGTGAAAAAAAAGATGAGGGAGACTGCACAGCGGTCACGTAACACAAGAACCGAAACGACAGGGATTCCTGTAGTGAGAACACTGAAGCATCACAGTATAAGAAGCTCACAGGGGATACTGCAGAGGTGGACAATGACGCCACATCGACATACTCACTCAGTGACCTGGTACAGATCGATACCGAGGGTGAAAAAAAAGATGAGGGAGACTGCACAGCGGTCACGTAACACAAGAACCGAAACGACAGGGATTCCTGTAGTGAGAACACTGAAGCATCACAGTATAAGAAGCTCACAGGGGATACTGCAGAGGTGGACAACAATGACGCCACATCGACATATTCACTCAGTGACCTGGTACAGATCGATACCGAGGGTCCAAAAAAAAAGATGAGGAAGATTGCACAGCGGTCACGTATCACAAGAACCAAAGGAACAAGGATACGTGTGGTGAGAACACCGAAGCCTCACAGTGTAAGATGCGCACAGGTGATACTGTAGGGGTGGAAAACCATGACGCCACATCGATATACTTAGTGACCTGGCGCAGATCGATACCGAGGGTCCAAAAAAAAAGATGAGGCAGACTACACAGCAATCACGTAACACAAGAACCGAAACGACAGGGATTCCTGTAGTGAGAACACTGAACGTGTGCTGTTCAGACCCATCGCCACTGATGACTCATTCTGGTAGGTGAACCGAAATCGTGTGGCTTCTGGAACAAGAACGCTTTTACTACGCGAAAAAGGAATTATCCTTTTAATGTCGCTCTGAAAGTGGCGCGAAAAACGCCTCTAGGATCACCCAACAGCGTGTTTGTCAATTTGCAAATGTAAAAAAACAACGCCAGGCAGGTGTACATACGCTCCTGAAAAGCAATTCTTTATCCTGCACAAGTGTGCTTTCCTATATAAGGCACCAGTTTATAGCGTGCAAGAGCAATTCGTTTTTTCGCTGCTTCGGGGTGGTGCGGCCTTCTAATTCGTCTGCCTGTATGTACTGGCAAGGAACATTTCGCTTGTCACGCATGCGGAGTGGCCTACTACTCGGATCACAAGGCCGTGGTAGTGTCTTGTACACCGTCCCATGTACGCCGTCACCGGAACGATAAGAGGGTGACAACACCGGTGACTGTCTAATGAAGCCACCCACGATGCCGTGGCGGTGGTACTACGTCGATATGCCCAAGACCTGGCTCAGATATATCTGCGTGCACTGCCTGGACGACTAAGTACAAGATGACATGTGAAGAGTCGACAACACTTAGATGACATCAAATCATCTAAATAAACACAATCCACCCTCCCTCATTGCTTCATTCTTTATAAGACACATCGGCAACACCAGTTTGCAGCACCCCTCCGCAACAATTTAGCCAAAGGAAACGTCTTCGCGTTCTCATCTCATAAGAATATGCTTAGGGATTGTCGAACTTTTTTTCACTTCGAATATATCGCGATCCTTCTGAGTTGTTCGAAGGACCTAATTCTCGGAATGGAATTTCTGTAGGCTAACGCAGCCCTGATTGACTTAAGACTCCTCTGTAGCGTTTTTCCCGCGCATGACTTAAGAAGCAGTACTGACTGGAGTTCGCTACTGAAACGTTCCACTCCATATTCTAGTAAATTCATATGTTTCATTACCAATTCCACACATATTTCATTTCATTAGACTTAATTTTATTATACCCCTCAGGGCCAGAGGCATTACAGAGGGAGAGTGGTAAAGGTATACATAACAAAAAGTCACAGTTTCGCCGCAAGGGCGAAGCAATGAATGCGATAGCAACAAAGGGGATCGCAACACGAAGAGCGTGGAGGCAGCTAGAAATTTCCAGCGCGTCCTTCGAGCTCAAAGGAGGCCCCTAAACGAACAAACAGAAGATGAGCGCGAACTATCAAGTGAAGCACGCACAAAACGAACGCAGAGACAGCTGGCACAGATTAGGAGGCGCTGGCACAGATATACACCGAGCGCTCGAGCGCGAATAAGCTGTCACAATGGATACTCTCAGTTTGAACAGCGCTCCTGTTGCAAAGGCGGCCTTTGCGCTCCTCGCGCCACCTCGGTGGTAATGAAGAAACGTTTATAAGCGCCTGCCGTCTCTGAGTCCAGGCCAGCGGTAAAGGGTGTGTATATAAGGCTCGCCGTTGGCTCCGTGAAGGATCTGCTCTTTGTGGCATAGTGGGTAGCGCCACGCGCTGCGGAGCGAGAGGTTCCTGGTTCGGTTCCGCGCTTCGGAAGCATTTATCTGAATTATTTTTCTTTGGAATTTATATATATATATATATATATATATATATATATATATATAAATATATATACACACATACATACATACCTATACATATACGGTTCATGACGGCGGCGACGGGGACGGCAAAAAGCAGCCGAGACTGTCCATATAATTGCTATCGCAATAAAAAAGGAGGAAAACATGACCAAGAACAATGGAAACGCAGATTATGTTAAAAAGGCTGAGTATCTAATATCACCTACAGAATTACGAAATACAGCACTTGTCAAGCGGGCAGGATGTCTAAACCACTGCTGCTACCTTTGCAGGCACTCCCTTGGATTATAGCCGCGTTTACTTCGAGCGACGTGCGCGGGCAGTCTCCGCTCCTGCTGCATGCCTATGAAAACAAGACATCGGGTAGCGTATCTGACAATCTTCGGTGGACAGCAGTGACGTCAGCGATCGCCGGCGTACTAAAGAACGAGCATGGCGACGGCCACATCAGAGGGCACGGCACTTGTCACGCGGGTAGGATGCCTAAACCAATGCTGGTATCTTTTCAGGTTGGTGTTCAGCCCTATGCAGCTTGTTACAAAAGCGACAATAGATTCTTGATTGTTGTGCCGTGCCCTCGGCGATGTTGGTCTATAGGGGTGGACTGTTGGTCGACACTACTGCTCTTGTTAACGTCAGGGTATGTAGCGGAAAATCCGGGTTCCGGGACTGCTGAATTGTTGCAACAAACATTAGGTAATTATAAAGAATGTGGTGACAAAATAAACGCCATTCGAAATAAAATTGACGAACTTAACGGAAATACAAAAAAGGTATGAGCAGGCATCTCATTTCCACGCACTCGCACGATATGCAAACGAAAATCGAAATGCTAGAAAATATAGTGCAACAACAAGATGAACGACTAGTGGATTATGACAACGGAAGCCAAAGAAATAACATTCTCATTTTTTGTGTTCTGGAGGTGAGAAATAAGGCCGAAGCAGATTTGCGAGATACCGTTGTGGAGAGCATTTGCAAGGGCAAGTTAGGCATAGAAGTGCATTCTGTAGAAAGAATTTATGGAGTCAGTAATCAAAGACAAGGTAAGGTAAGACCCATAATTATGAAATTCATGGATTTCCGCGAAAAAGAGAAGGCTATGCGTAACTGCAAAGAACTAAAGAGTACTTCTTTCGGCGTTAGTAACCACTACTCTAAAGAGACAGCTAAACTGAGAACAAAATCATCGGAAAGTTCAGCGCCAGATCGAGCTAAGGTGGCGAGGATCTCGCTCGTGCACGATAAGCTATAGATGACTGGTCGCACGTGCGTTTGTCTGGATAAGAAAAATGAACGATTTCTTTATAAACACCGGAGTTATAAAAATGACAAAGAAGAAACGGCGCCGTTAGCGAGTGCGCATGACCGACATGAATCTTTGAATCAGACAGCTCTGCTGATTGGTCCAAAAATCAGTCTCATTCATAGCTACGAATTCTTGTCCAAAATGCTCGTAGTATCGTTATTAAAGTTAGAGAACCAGAATATATTTTAATGGTGCATAGTCCCCATGTAGTATTGCTCACAGAGTCGTGACTGCATGAAGAAATACTCAGTGATTGCATTGTTCCTCCATTATACAAGTGGTCAGATGGAACAGAGATTCACGAGGGAATGGAGCTTCTATCATTGTTAAAAGTTCCATCCGAGATCGCATGATTGAATGTCAGGTTAGCGAAAGTGTGTGGTGTAAGATTACACTCGAAAACTGAGTGTACATTATTGGCTCAGTATGCAGACCACATGTGTGTGCACCTCAGTTTCTGGATTTGCTGAGTGCGTTCTTGTGTGACCATGTTAATGGGAGCACGAGGTTGATAATGGCTGGAAACTTCAATTTACCACACATTGACTAGCAAAGGTTCTTGCCTGGCGAGACCGAACTAATTAGCTCCGAAAATATTTTGGAAACTAAATTTTTTCTTGGCCTGGAAAAGATTGTGCAAGAACCAAGTAGCGTTACAGGATCGCCGAAGTCATTATTAGATCTGGCATTTTTATTAAATAAATAAGAGATTATGTGTTAGATATTTCGGAAGGCATATCCGACCACAAATTCTCTTTAACCATCAAGACTAGTGCCAGCAGTTTAGAAAGACCTTTCCTTCCCGGAAAAGTAAAAGACTTTAAAAGGCTGGTGGCACTTGCATTATGGATTTTTTAAAATTGCAGTTTAATGATTTCGAAGCATCGAATTTGGAATATGTGGAGCAATAATGGTAAGAATTTAAAAACAACGTCGTAACTTGCGTAGATCGCTTTGTTTCTGCTCGCATTAGGAGGACGCGTAAGCGAAATCCTTGGATAACACACAGCACTATTCATATAAAACAACAAATTATAAGATTATAAAAAGGAAACAAACGGCGACAGAGGTTACGGCTATCAAAATAAGGTTGAAAGGAGCGCTAGTGAATTCGAAAAAGCAGTTCCTTAATAAAACTCTTGTCAACTTCCTTAGAAACTGACCATGCAAATTCTGGGATTACTTTAGTGAAAGAAAGGAAATAATTGAGCAGGTCGACATGAGGGGAGAATACTTCCAAAAGTTGAAGACTTTGCCAATGGCTTCAATCGCTTTTTTCGGTCCGTTTTTACAACTGATCACGGCGATGAAATCGTAGAATTCAGCAACCGCCATGCAACCTCTGAAATGGTACCAGTTGATATCAGCCTAGAAGGTATTTTTCAAATGCTGCTTGAACAAGACAAGAAGAAGGGAAGCGGTCCGGATGATCTACCAACAGTTTCCCAAGAGATATGCCGAATGGGTCTCGTCTGATCTAGAAATACTAATTGTAAAATCGATTGTGACGCACTCACTCCCTCAAGGCTGGCTCAATGAAATAGTAAGCCTGATTTCTAAAAACGGCAACCGTACACTAGTAGTAGTAGTAGAAGACTTTTATTGAAGCCCAATATTACAGGCTCAGCATTTCTACCGCCTGTGCGACTAAGCGGCGCTGAACTTCCTCCTCTTCAGAGCCAAGCCAGTCGAGCCAGGTGGCGATTGATAGGGATGGGGGAGGGTAAGAAGCCGATTGCTGAGCAACCGGGCAGTGGAAAAGGCAATGCTAAAGGTCAGCATATGATGAGGGGCAGTTAGGACGGGAGGGGGCAGAGCGGTACTTGTAGAGGAAGAGGCGAGAGGGGGTGGTAAGTGCATTCATTTGAATGTGCCTCAGAAGGCGAGCCTCCGGCACAGTGAGCGATGGATGAGGGGGAGGGTAGAGTCGCTTGTCGAGGCGGAGCTGGAGGTACACATCCCTGATAGTTTGGCGTAGGGAGATCCTCCCCCCGCCCGCCAAAGTTTTCCCATCGTCCTCCGAAGGGTTAGGCCATGGGATCAACGGTGCCCGGTGGAAAATATCGCGGGCGAGCTGGTGGGCCAGCTCATTGCCGTCGATCCCCGAATGCCCAGGCACCCAGCGTAGGAAGACGGTGGAAGGCTGTAATGCGGAGACCGCCTGCTCGACCTCTCGTTGGAGGGAAGGGGGTAAGGTGCGGTTTTGTATGTGGCGGATAGCGGCGTAGGAGTCGGAGTAGACTGTATACTCTGGGAGAAAAGGAAGGGAGGGAAATGACCGTAGGGCGTGGACAATCGCGAGGACTTCTAGCGACAGTAATAAACAATTACCGGCAGGTATCCTTGACATCGGTCTGCTGTAAATTTCTAGAACATGAAATAGCTAAATATATTCTGAGTTTTCTTGACATTAACGAGTTATTTGTTTTGTGGGGTTTAACGTCCCAAAACCAGCTGTGATTATGAGAGACGCCGTAGTGGAGGTCTCCGGAAATTTGGACCACCTCGGTTGTTTAACGTGCACTGACATCGCACAGCACACGGGCCTCAATATTTCGCCTCCATGGAAATGCAGCCGCCGCGGCCGAGATTCGATCCCGCGACCTTCGGATCGGCAGCCGAGTGCCATAGCCACTAGACCACCGTGGCGGGGCTAACGAGTTACTTTGCGCAAACCAACACGGTTTTAGGGGCAGTATTTCCACGGTCACGCAGTTAACAAACACTCCAAGATTTATTTTCGAACAACGACGCCCACCTTCTGACAGATGTACTCTGTGTCGATTTTAGAAAAGCCTTTGACAAGGTTTCCCACCGTGAGTTACTTTTTAAGCTTAACAGATAAAGAATAAGCGAAGAAGTGTTAAAATAGATATAGGGCTATTTATCTATTCTTCAGCAGGCTGGAAGGATTGAAAACTACACCTCAAGACCACTATTCGTCTACTCGGGGGTTCCCCAACGTTCCGCTTTAGGACCAATTCTTTTTCTGGTATTTGTGAACGATATATGTACAACAGCTCAGCGTCATATTAAAATGAAACTATTTCTGCGTGATTTATTCCCTAGTAACTTGCGAAAGGGATCAAATTAATTTGAACCTGATGCTTATAGGCATTACATCAATGGTTGCAGAAACGGGACATTGAAATAAACTATAGCAAAACAAGATTTACGCATATTCACTCAAGTAGGCCGGAACTATCTGTCATGTATCGCATCGGAAATCACCCGCAGCTTGTTTCAAGTACTTAGGAGTTATTTTTATGAAGACATTGCAATGACACTCACAAATAGATAGCATTTGTTCTAAGCATATTTTCGCATTTTTAAAGCATTTTTGTAGCCTTTCTGAAAGAAAAACCTTGAACCTGACACACGGAACGTAAAACTAAGAGCCTAGAAAACATTCGCACGACCAGTCTAAGAGTATGCTTGTGTTGCGGGGTCACCTCACCAGAAGGTTCTGAAGGCAAGAATAGAGAGGATACAGACATTACCAGTTTGTTTTTGTATGCCGTAAACACCGACGCACACACTCTGTTACAGGCTCTGTTGAAGTCCTGTGAGGTGGATTCTGTGGAGGATCGCAGGCGGAAACATCGCCTCAAATTCCTTATTATAAGTTAGGTACACTCGTAGTAATTAGAGCAACGATATTCAATGCAGGAAAAGGCTTTTATTACGATTTGTGCTCGAGATAAGATTTCCCACAAACACAAGGCTATACACTCACCTCCGATGGCCATTTGAAGCACAATTTTTCGCACCCATATTATCAGTCAAGAACATGCGTAATAATTAGAGAATTGATGTTCAGTGCGAGAAAAGGCTTTTATTACGATTTCTGGTTACGATAAAATTTCCCACAAACACAAGGCTAAACACTTACCTGCGAGGGCTATTTGGGGCACAATTTTTCACACCCATATTATGAGTTAGGAACACCCGTAATAATTAGGGCAATGATGCTCAATGCGAGAAAAGGGTTTTATTACGATTTCTGGTCGAGATAAAATATCCCACCGAATAGCATTATTTTCGGTTTGATACTTCGAAATACCGACTTCTTTTGTGAATAGTTGGCAGATACTCAGCCTCGACGAGGAAACTATGAAGGAAGGAAATGTTGGAACTGCAAGGGGTTATTTTTTTACATAAGTGAAGTACCATGACACATGCTGCCCAACCTTCTATGGAACTACGGAGGATATACTGATCCTCAGATGTAGACTTTCTTGATGAAAATAGCAGTGTCATAAAAGGGAAAGTATCGGGAATCTACTGTCATTTTCATGATATCAGTAGTCTTGTTCGCCGAGCTCTTGCACAGAGGAAGGAATAAAGCTCTGAGAGGAAGCTTGTGTCGATCTTGAAGCCTCGTAATGAAAAATTTAAAAGAAAGAGTCGTGGTAAATAATCGTTGGTCACATGATAGTCAAGTGGTAGCATAAAGTACAGCCAGGCGCCACCTATAGTTAATATCTCATAGGCTTGCGCTGCTGCTGTATGCAAGCCTACCTCACTTTTCACAGCTATATTTTTTGTCAGTTAAGTCGGTTATAAGATTACGTCCCTTTGTCAATGTGTATGAATACTTCTTTTGAGCAATATTTCATGGAATTTACAGGTTGTTTTGAAAACTTTATGTTACTATTAGAAACTTTCGGATAATAAAGTCTTCTGTTTGAACAGTACTCGAATCGAATAGTGCACATATATTCCTATTCAATTCAATATGTGCCTATTCAATTTGTATTCACTTCAGTTCTGATATTCATTATTCCGGCACCCCTAGTTGTTTACAATACGGTATGTTTCTTCAAGGGACTCCATAATGAAAAATAACTGCTGCGTACATAATTCAGTACTGCCTTCAGGGTGTATTCCTTGGGTATGCAGTCTCAAGAGTTTGCTGCCGCTGTTTTTGTGGTGTTGGCTTGCTCTTGCGAGGCTATGGGTGTGTGCTGGTTTGTCAATTTGAGGTGGGCGAATCTTTATTGCACATGCCCGTCCTATGCTGTACCCTTTCCCACTGAGGTCTTTTCAATAAGAACGCTGTGCAATGTAAGGGTATGTGGCAGATTTGGTGCTTTCTCTCATGTGATCACGAAGATCAGGAAAGGTTAACAAGAATTGTGGGATCCTTTAATTTCGCCTTAATAGTTGAACTTGGTAGCGATGCTTGGCCTCATTCTCATCGCGGCCTCTTCTGCTCTCCATGTTCTTCAGCCGCCTAGCCGCATAATTATCATGACACACCACTTGGAAAAAATTGCGACTTGCTTGCGTTAATGTGTGGCCTCCCTCGTCGTCTTCCACCACTTGACATAGGTGCGCCTTCAAAACTCGCCGATGAAGAAGGCGCCATTAGAAACAGACTTGAGCTTGTTGGTAGTGGTTCATCTTGAGTCGGGTGCACCACTATGCCAAAGACAGACCAAGGAGAAGACGCCCCTGCCCTGTGCGTCTTCTTCTTTGTCCCTGTTTCGCGTAGCACTGCACCCACCTCAAGATGAAGGCAGGAGGGTATATGCGGGGTGCCCATGCACGTGGTGCATCCTACCCCCGACTGAGGAGTCGCAGATTCAATTCCTCAGTCACGAGAGGTTTTTTTATTTCTTAATTTGCATCTACCTCGAAATTTTGCTCACGGACAACGCTGGTTTTTCTCTCAAAACCAACCTCTCTTTCTCAGGTTTGCAGCTACTGGTTGGTCTCGTTCTCTGGTTTTTCACTGTCTTTAAACTGTGCGGAAGTTACGAGGCACACGGCGTTAAGGAGGACGTAGTTGACAAGGGAGACACGAAAAGCGCAAGTTTAAAGACAATGAAAAACCAGTTAGCCTAGTACCTTACATTGATTAGGTTCTCACTTTCTTCAGGAGCTTGCTGTAGCACAATGCTGTCAACCTGAAGGTTGTGGGATTGAATCCCGACTGCAGTGGCTGCATTTACGTGGAGGCAGTTGTGCAGTGTCAGAGCATTACAAAGAACCCCAAGTGGTCGGAATACCAGAGTCCTTCACTGTGGACTCTCTTAAAATCATATCATGGTTTTGGGACGTGAAATGCCAGAAATTATAATTTCTATTAGAATTTTACCATAGGTTAGCTTGGGCATCAAGTAACCTTGTGTCGTAGTGAAATAAGTCGGTCCCCATCACAATATGACATTTGTCCATTTGTTGCACAAGCAGCACACATTTAGGGGCTTATTCATTGTTGAATGTGGACTGTTAGAGATATTCAATGTGCGAATATTTTGGGACATGTTTGTCACGGAATGAGAACTGTTACAGGTGCTTGACGTAGACATGCCTGTGTACAACATTCCTATGCATGTGCTAGTCAGTCGCCTTGTTCTCTCTGATGCTATGCAGTAAAGCAGTAGATGTGTTTCAGGTACTCTCAGTTCAGTAAAATTTGCACTCATATGGTCCGCCGTTATCTTAACACATGCCAAACCAAAAAGCGCTTCTTAAGCCTTCACCTGTCTGAATGCAGACAATAATTCTCAGTGGCTACGGCACTCATCTTTTTATTTTTCTTAATAAATTTCAGCCGATATTTGTTCAATTGTCTCTTTTTCAGGTCACTCTGCTAGTTCTTCTTTTCTCTAACATTGCTTATTGATTCAGCTAAACACATTTCCAGGTGTGTTTCTAGAAGTGATTTTGTTAGTTTTCCATTTTGTGTACTTGATAGGTGTGCCGCCTTGAGTGCCGTCTGGACGCGTACGAACATCTGCTGCGCACCGTCCGCGACTGTGTGCTTCGAATGGAAGCGAAGGATGTCCTGCTGCACGTGCAGAACGAGAACAATGCCCGCCTCCTGCATGAACTGGAGACGCTGGTCAATCAGCTCGATTTGCCGCATGCGCACCAGGTCAGGCCAGTGGTTTTTCTTCACTATTGCTAGTTAACTGGGCATGCTGCAGTAGTGATTAAAGTGCTACCAGGCTAAGTATATATTATGCTTCTGCTCTCTCCGAAAGTCCACGCTTCTTATTTGGTATCATCACTGATGATTTATGTTGCGATTGCTCCTTAACCCTTTCACTGCCGGTTTTTTTTTTCTGACTGCTCCTCAACCGATACTGGGTATTTTCTCATGTTGGTTCAGTAGAAGTCACTTAGCTGAGCTCCTTCATCGTTGTCACTTTCATCTGAGTCAGAATTCATCAGCAGTGCTTGAATTTCTTCGTCCGTCAAATCGCGGATGCACGTGGCACACCGACTCGCCGTGGCTGCTGTGCTCTACGGAGACGAAGCGAAGCGGGTGTCAATACGTGCACTCCATCTGCTGTCTTAAGTTTAATTTAAAAGTTCTACATATTTAGAGGACCTCGTCTTAGATGGCGGGACATGAACACAATTTCTCTTCTGGCACGAGTTGACTCCGGAGTGACAGGGAGTGAGTTTAAGAAGCAACACGAGTATACTCGGGAGTGGCGGGGGTGCGCGTGGATAGTTTCAGGAGTTAGCTCGGGAGTGGCAGGTAAAGGGTTAACAGTCTATGGTAGTCTAGTGGCTATGTCATTGTGCTGAGGGACTCGCGGTGGCTACATTGTGGTAAGGACGAAGTGCAAACGCACCAGTTAGATTTATTTGGCACTTTGAAGAACTCTGTTGTGTATGAGTGGATGCAGTGTCCTCTACTGTTACGTGCCTAATATGCATGTCATGGTTTTGTCATTTAGCACTCTAGGATTTAAAGGGGAACTGACACTATAATTTTGCTGCTGAGATAGTCTGTGGGATCAATTTTCCTGGACGTGCACATACCATCTACCATACTTTAACAGCGAACACAGCTTGAAAGGTAATATAAATGAATATTGAAGTTTGGGTGTGCAGTAGAGTGCTACAAGCCGTAGCTTGGACCCCCAGCTTCTTCGAAGTCACCGTGGCAGCTGAGCTCTGAGCAGTGCAGCTACCATTGCTGACGTCATCGCCGCCTTCGCCCTTTTTTTCACGCTTGCTTTGGCAAAGTCCTGGTGGTAACAGCCCTCAAGAAAATTGTTGTTGCGCGATGACTATGATTGCAAATTTAACAACACGCAGGACGTGTGACAGGCAAAAGAACGAGCATGAATGGCAGATCATGCGGAAGTTTGCCACAGTACCGTGTGCTAACGCTGTCGAATTTGTTTACCCATACCTACCAAGTCTCCCGGATTACCTGGGGGACTTTTGGATTTTGACTGTTTTTCCTGGTTATATGGGTGACAGGAAAATATCCTGGAAATTCAGCTGTGCCCCATTTCTATTCGCGTCGAGTGCTTTGTCTGGCCACATAGGCAATGTTGAGCAGCCACGTGGTATGTCGTTTCGGAGCTCTGCCAAACCAAAAGTGAAACAAGTTGGTAATTAGCAAGTCGTAAATAATTATCTGTGCGGCACGATAGAGGAATTGACAT
This sequence comes from Hyalomma asiaticum, assembly GCA_013339685.2. Taxonomy (NCBI): domain Eukaryota; kingdom Metazoa; phylum Arthropoda; class Arachnida; order Ixodida; family Ixodidae; genus Hyalomma; species Hyalomma asiaticum. Next base: position 300 of record JABSTT010005526.1, on the reverse strand, counting down.
GCTCTGTTATGACCAACAAGTCCCCAGCCACATATTGCAGAAAAAAATCATGAGATGAAAATCTTTGTTAGCGCCCCTTAATGTTCAATAGCCTCCTTGGTGGAGCATTCCTGCTTCTAATGTTGTGCCATTATTTTGTTGTTGAGCCTGTGTAGAATAAGTGAAACAGGTCAGTATGCTTGACATTATTGCAGGTAGCCCTTCTTAACGGAGACTTATCCAGCCAGGATGGAATTCGTGCCTGCGCTGTCGCTGCCAGGCGCTTGAGGAGGCTTGCAGTGCACAGACACGTCCCGGCCG